>CM035409.1:196297982-196300482 GCA_020310875.1 Ceratopteris richardii
CATGCCTCGTCTGATTTATACATTGCAGCAAACAAGTTACGAAAATGACCTGTGCAGTAAGAAGCTATGGAGTCCCCATCCTGAAGAGTTAATCTATCTGTTTCCAACATAGATATCTGAAGCCTGAGATGCTTAGCCCGTAGAAAATCAAAAAAACATCTCGAATTAGCATGAAGATCAGTCACTTCAGTACATCTAGCTTTGATTTTAGCTGATTGGATGGCATTATTTTCAATTATCTGCAAGCACGTGTAAGCATCACACAATCTATTATACTCCTTATCAGAAAGTAATTGCCCTGCATCTATCTTTTCAGTCATGGTAAGTATAGTCTGCTGAGCTTCCAATTTAGCTGATCTAAGAACATTAGAAAAGAATTTTCCACAGTCCCTAATAACATCCTGCATACACAGCACAAAGACCTCCCATTTCATACAAGCTCATACTTTCAATGAAAGTACATGTCGAATTAAATTACAAACTTCAGATTTAAACACTGATGTCTGTAACCAGGAGTGATTAATTCTCAACGGAATTCTATAAAGTTTGTCCGGCACGCAAGAGCTCCATTGAGGCTCATGAAGATCAATCACCAAAGGGTTATGATCTGAAAGAAGCATCGTAGCATCTATCCACATTGAAGATGTTGCATCTAAATTGTGCACATGAGAATAGTAGCATCTATCAAGTCTGCTCATAGCTTTCTTATGTGACCTTGAGTGAAAGGTGTATCTGATTGTATGCCCTCCAATGAAGTTCCATAAGTCGTGCATAGAGACAGTCCAGCATGGTCATGTTTCTTGTGCTCTTGTATTACCATCACATCTAATTGTTGCCTAATAATCAATCTCCACAACCTTGTCCATTTACCATATTGTCCCAAACCTTGTAAATTCCATGTAGCTAATTTCATGAAATCAAAGGAGCATAGTGAGAGGACTCATCGTGAGTCAGCGCAGGAGCTAACTCTTGCAAAACAATATCCATATTATCAAAATAATCAATCATATACTCCTCAAAATGAGATGCAAGATTAGCCTCATTTAAAGGAGAAGCTAAATAGCCAGAGTGGAATTTGCTTCTTTTACCTCGAAGAAGAGCTTTCTTATAACTAACTTGTGTAAATCCATCATTATCAACCACTCTTTTCCCCACATCGTTTTCCTTGTGACCCATAATTTCTTTGCTAACTCCTTCACCCTCTCTACGCTTATATACGTTCAACTTAACTGGAGTAACAGGAGCTACCGAATGCACTTGCCTTTCATTCACTTTTTCTTTCCACTTAGAGCCAGAGGGCTGATCAGTTGGTGACCCATGTGTAGGGGGCATTATCTTTTGCTTGCCAAAAATCTGTTCCTCAGGAACCAATATTTTACTCCCGGGACAGGCCGGAATAAGGTTAACACCATCAGTTTTCAAAGAAGGACAATTCTTGGAATAGTGTCCTAAATTCCCACAGTGAAAGCATGAACCAGCCATGTTACCCCACTTGAGATAAATGACAATTCGACCAACAGCAAGCATATTTATACCAAGAGTTTTGGGAAAAGGTCTAGACGTATTCCAAAGCACACACATTCTATTTTTATTCTGCGCAGAGATCGAAGGAATATATAACACCTTGCCAAGGACTTTACCCACATTGCCAATATTGGCCCATAAAAATGAAGGCAAGTCCACAAGCTCCACCCACACTAGGCACTTGTACAACAGTTCTTCTTTCATTGCCTTAACCGGCTTCCAAGGACATACATGCGCGATTAGACCACACAAAAAACTGTCTGATTCTCTAAAAATTGCAACTTAATGCCATTATCATTAAAAACAACCTCAAATAATCCATGTCCCGAGTAGAAGACTTTTTCTACCACATCTTTGCCCACATTAGCATTGATAGCAAAAGCCACATCAGCTTCCAACGGAATTCGTGAAGTGAAAAAGAGAAGTAGGCCTTTCTCATGGAACATCAATGCTGACTCCCAAATCAAAGATGGGTCTACGTCAACTTTTAGATCACCCTGCACATTCTCATCATGAGTAAGTGCATCTTCCATCATGCATTTCAACTTGTCCACGTCCATAACATTTGACACAGGAGATTGAAGAACAGCATTAATTTGAGAAGGTTGATGAGCCAAGGAATCCATAACTGGCTGAGTGCTCTGCACATCTGAAACATATGTCGTGTCCATTACTCACTCGAATAACCCTAATCCGCAATCGAAGGAAGTGACGAAACCCTAATCCGCAGACGAAACCCTAACTGAGACGACTGTACAGATCGCAGACAAGCAGACATCGATGTATGTATGTATGTATGTACACACACACACACACACACACACACACACACACACACACACACACACACACATATATATATATATATATATATATACACACACACACACACACACACACACACACACATATATATATATATATATATATATATATATATATATATATATATATATATATATATATATATATATAT
>CM035409.1:196305482-196525482 GCA_020310875.1 Ceratopteris richardii
CTTTCTCAATTTTGGGCGACTACTCCTCATCCTTCTCACTTTTGGTGGGCGACTCTCCTCCTCTTGGATTCTTGGGCGACCCCTCCTCCTCTGTTGGTTTCCTAGGCGACCGCCCTCTTCCTCCTCATCCTCCTTCCTGGCTTCTGGGCGACTATTCCTCCACCTCCTCTCCGGCTCCTGGCTTGGCGACCACTCTTCCTATCCTCCGTGTTGGCCCCTTGGGTGTCAAACCTCCCCTCCTCCAACTTCCCACTGGAGTAACCTCTTTTTGGGCGAAGACCACTCTTCCTATCCTCCGTGTTGGCCCCTTGGGTGTCAAACCTCCCCTCCTCCAACCATAGTGGTTAGCAACGGGATGGCAACGTCGTAGGCAACGGGTTGCTAACGCGTTAGCAACGGGTTCAAGTTGCGAACCCCAAGTTGCGATAAAGTTGCGTACAAATCAATTTTTATTTTAGATTTTTTTATATGTATATGTGTGTGTATATATATATATATATAAAGTTGCTTACAAATCAATTTTTATTTTAGATTTTTTTATATATATGTGTGTGTGTATATATATGTGTGTATATATATATATATATATATATATATATATATATATATATATATATATATATATATATATATATATATATATATATATATATATATATATATATATATATATATATATATATATATATAGATACATAGATACATACATACATATATACACACACACATACATACATACATGGATTATATTATATTACATACATAGCAGTAAATATATACTACATACATACGTGTAATGTAATACACACATTTTTATGTATATATACACATAGTATATACATATTACATTTATACACAACACATAGATGTATACATACATGATACACATGCATACATACATACTACAAAAATAGAAACATGTATATTAGATACATATATAAGTTAATATACATGCCTTTCAGTAAACATAGAGTAATAGATTTTAGGAATGACATCATACATACATAGATGCATATATAGATACATACATACGTACATACATACATAGCTAAATAAATAAACATATCTTTGGGTAAACATACAAAAATAGGAATATACATCATAGATTACACATATAGTTAGTACATACATACATATTACATAACCACACACACACACACATATATATATATATATATATATATATATATATATATATATATATATATATATATATATATATATATATGCACTTCTCTTTTCCACCTTGAGGTATTGGTCTTTCTTCCTTGATCAACAACTTTTTTGTTCATAAGTTGTAAGGGTTAAGACTTAAAAGACCCTTGTGGACCATTTTTGGACTTTTGGGAAATATTTTTTTTTGAAAGATTAGCAACGCGTTGCGAACGTGTACGCAACGTGGAGTTGCGTTGCGAAAGTTGCGAACGTTCGCAACGCGTTGCGTATGCAACACTGCCTCCAACTTCCCACTGGAGTAACCTCTTTTGGGCGAAGACTTCTCTCGGGCGACCTCTTCCTTGGGGCGAACTCTTCTTGCAGAAGTAGTTCCAAAAATGGTCCATGACCCACACAAGAACTAGCAAGGAGAGGCAGCTAAACCCTAAGAAGACACCAATCAAGTGTTATCACAGAAGACGGCCAGATTTTTTCCAAACACCCATAAGAAGCCTCTCTGTTTCTGGCCTGGTCTCTAGAATCGAGGGGTTAGATTCAAACCTAGTCTCTAGAGTAGAAGGGTTAGACGACAAAACTAAAACTCAAAAGACTCTACCTCAACGCACTCTTCTTAACAAGGCCATGGCAGAGGAGCTTTCCGCTCTTTTGTCAAGAATCAATATCAGATTTTCTTCATTTCACGGAGGTGCTAATGAAGATCCCGAAGATCATGTACGAAGATTTCTTTCAACTTGTAAGAGCAGGGGCTTACAACAACGACAGGACGCATTCCTTGCTCTCTTTCCATCCACTCTTGAAGGACTGGCGGACAAATGGTTAAGCCAGTACGCGGAAAACCATTTCCAGACATGGGAAGCATTGAGGACCGAGTTTACAGATGCATTCCGACCAGGTAACTCTACAGAAAGAACCTTGGATGAACTTGAGAATCTAATCTTGCATATGGGAGAATCATTTTCAGAACTTATGACGCGGGCAAGGTCACTAGTAGCAAGATTGCCGGAACCACCGGGAGATTTCCTTGTCAAGAAGTGGGTGGAGAAGGCCTTGCCGAAGTCCACCCAGCAGAAGCTAAGAGAGCTGTTGAGACCCGACTCCACCTTGAGAGAATTCGAAGCAGCTGCCACAAGGATTGAGGCTGCACGAGTCCATTTTGGAGCACATCCGGGAAAAACCTTTCCCCAAGATGAAGACATGGTGACAGCCTTGAGGAAGGAACTAGAGACCTTGAAGCTGCAAAGGAATCGAGAAGAGGACAAGGGAACTTCAGAAGGTCTCACTCAATTACGACAAGAGCTTGAAGAACTCAAGACACTAAGGGAGGTAAGAACTGGACTGCGGTGTTCTCTGTGTAGTACCCAAGGACACACATCACACGAATGTCCAAGGAAGCTAACATGCCAGTTCTGTGGCAAGGGTGGCCATGAGGCCAAGGATTGTTATTTTCTAAAGGGTCTTGGAAATCAGACTATGATGCCAGGGCAACCTCCGGTAGCTCAATGGGTAGGAGTGGCTCAATCCTCTTTGTTGGGGCAGCCACCATTACCATCCACTACAACGCCTCCAGTAACAACTTTCTACACCAATCAAGGACCTCAACGGCAAGAAGGTAGACCTCGTCAGAATCGACCACCTAGGCCTATAATGTGCTACAGATGTGGGGAGTATGGACACTTCCAAAGTAAATGTTCGCTTCCTGAGGATGCTCCCCCATGCAAAAATTGTCCTGAAACAAGGGATCATTACACGAAGGACTGCCCAAAGTCAATGCCTTCTACAAGCACGCCAGGTAACTCTTGCCCCCTGCATATGATCACAGTATCTAATGATAAGGGCAATGTAGGCTCCCCAAGCACCCGAGTAGTCCAGCTCGAGGAACTTTCCGAAGTCATGACTAGGGCACAAAAACAGAAGGTAGCTTTGAAAGATGCTGCAAAAGAAGCAACAGATTCATCAAAAGACAAAGGGAAAAAGACCATGGAGCATGAACCTTCTCATGGAGCCAACCACCACCAAGACAAAGCAAAAATCTCACTGGGAAGAGATAAAGATACTAATGAGCAAGTTATTGACAAAGCATATGCAGTATCTAAGGAGGACCTAAGGCAATTCCAGCATGGATCTACTTCAAGGAACAGCCAAGAAGGCTTCCTCACTGCAGTTCAAGTCTTGCAGAGCACCTACCAACAGGTATCTCTATATAATTTGTTAGCAATGAGTCCTGGATTCAGAGGAGAAGTAATGGCTGCCATAAATGGGTTAGACCCTGGCACCATATTAAGTGGCGGGCAAGGCTTCACTTCTCTAATTTCCCAACAAACACCTGTACCATCAACTTATAGCTCAGAACCATCTAGGATGGCACCTCTCACTGATTACAAGAGTCCTAGACTAACTGTAAGTATCAAGGGAACTCCCTTGGTAGGAGTGATAGTTGATGGAGGATCGGGTATTAATCTGATGCCGGAGTACACCATGACATGGCTAAACCTGAGACCAACTAAAGATGCTCACTTCACAGTATCACTCGCAGACCAAAGCAAAGTAAGCCCATTAGGCATAGTGGAAAGGGTGGAAGTCATCATACATAACTTAAAATTTGTGTTGGATTTTGTGGTAATAACACTCCCTAAGGTAAAGGGAGGATTTTCGTTGCTGATAGGAAGACCATGGCTACGCCACAGTAAAGCGGTGCATGACTGGGGAAGTGACACCTTATGGGTGGCCGGACCAGACAAGGTGATGAGACAACTCCACATGGAAGGAGGACCAGATGAAGCCCTAGGTACTTCTCAAGTTGTTCTACATCCAGAGGAGAATGCACAGGAAGAAAATAATAGCACTAGAGAAGAGGAACCACGAACCATTCCAGAGGGAGCAGACATTTTGGCCACTTCTCCTCCACCATGGGTTTTGGAAGATCAAGAGGTGTCAGTTTCTTCTCTTCCCAACTGGGCGACTCCCTCTCCAACTCTTAATCAAACTTGGGCGACTCCACCTCCACCCTCCTCCAGCTGGGCGACTCCACCTCCACCCTTCAATAATTGGGCGACTGAACCTTGGGCGCAGCCTCCACCCTCCTCCAGCTGGGCGACTCCACCTCCACCCTTCAATAGCTGGGCGACTGAACCTTCAATTTGGGCGCAGCCTCCACCCTCCTCCACCTGGGCGACTCCACCTCATAATCCAAGCTGGGTGTCTCAGCCTCCGAATAACTGGGTCGCCCCAGAAGCTTGGGCTCCTCAAAGATCCCCACATTGGGCACCTGAATGGGCAGCTTATCCGCCGCCTTGGGCTACTCCTACAATTGGCTGGGCGGCTCAATGGGCATCCGGAACGTCTCACACAGAACCATGTGAGACGACGCCACATGACATCAAAGAAGAAGTTGATGAAGGAGAAAATCTATCAAATGAAGAACTAGGGGACATCATGGATTGGATAGAAGAGACCAACAATGTTACATGTTTCACGGTAGCAATCATGAATAAAGAGGCAGATGAACCTATTATTGTGGAGTCTGTAGTCTTGGGCGAGCCAGCCAAAGATTTTCGAAGAGGTAAAATTCCGAAAAGAGTTGAAGGGGAAGATAAGATTGAATCAAGCAAAACAGACGAAAAACTAGTGGAAAACATTTTTCCATTAGCAGAAGTTCCAGTAGGATGGACACAGGAAAAGTCCGAAGAAATCACTATCAATGATAGTCCAGCATTCACACAGCAGACTCTGTTCAAGGCTGAGGAAGAGGCACCTGTGGAGCCAGTTAAAGAAGTCAACTTAGGGGAAGAAGAACATCCACAAAATCTTCTACTGGCAAGTTGGTTATGGGACCACCCTCTTCTCATAGAAGTAATCACCTTCATGAATAACCATAAAGATGTCTTTGCCTGGAGCTATAAAGACTTGATAATACCCTTGGTCAAGGAATCGAAGCAGAAGCTCTATGTGGAGCAGGAGTAGAGCAAGAGCACAACAGTCTTGTAAATAATTAAGTTCCAGCAGGAGTAGAGCAAGAGCACAACAGCAGGAGTAGAGCAAGAGCACAACATATTGAGTCTATTTTTTTAAGTTCCAGTATCCCTCTATCTTCCAAGTTCCATTATCTACCTCTAATTTGGCAACATATCAATTTGAGCTTACTCCACTCCTAACTTTTCCCAAAATGGCTACCCTCTCTCCTTCTAAGGCATCCAACTTCCATATCATCCATCCTCCATAAGCGACTACCATTTTCAACCTTCTTCCCTTGGTGCTCTACCTATCTACCTCTCTCTCCTAGAACCTTGGCGACTACCATCTATCCCTCTCCCTTGGGCGACCCTCCTCCAAAATCCCACTTTGGGCAAACCTCCTCCAAGATCCAATTTGGGCGACCCTCCTCCAAAATCCCACCTTGGGCGACCCTCCTCCAAAATCCCACCTTGGGCGACCCTCCTCCAAGATCCAATTTGGGCGACCCTCCTCCAAAATCTCACCTTGGGCGACCCTCCTCCAAGATTCCACTTTGGGCGACCCTCCTCCAAAATCCCTCCTTGGGCGACCCTCCTCCAAAATCCCACCTTGGGCGACCCTCCTCCAAGATCCAATTTGGGCGACCCTCCTCCAAAATCTCACCTTGGGCGACCCTCCTCCAAGATTCCACTTTGGGCGACCCTCCTCCAAAATCCCACCTTGGGCATCCTCCTCCAAGATTCCACCTTGGGTGACCCTCCACTTATCCCACATCCCACCTCGGGCAACTCCTCCGATTTCTATCTTGGTGCCAACTAACCTCCAACTAAGGAGGCTTCTCCTCCCTTGGCCCTACCTCCTCATCTTGGGCAACCCCTTTGGCAACCTACCTCCCAATCATCTCTATGACCTCTATGGGCGAGCCTCCTCTCACTCACCTCCATGGCCACTTGGGCGAGCCTCCTCTCCCTCAAATGTGCCAATTTGGGCGACCTTACTCCCTTTCAATCTCTAGAGCCAACCTGGGCGACATCCTTTTCCCTTGATAATTTGGGCAACCTCTCCTCCATCTCAAACTATTAACCAACATGGGCAATTGACCTCTCATCCTGCACCCTTGACAAATGTGGGCGACCTCTACTCCATCTCAAGCTACAATTTGGGCGACCTCACCTCCTCCTCTCCTCCTTTCCCTCAACATGGGCGACCTCCCCTCCACTTTCACCTTGGCCCTTCCTTGGGCGACCTCACCTCCTCCTCTCCTCCTTTCCCTCAACATGGGCGACCTCTCCTCTACTTTCACCTTGGCCCTTCCTTGGGCGACCTCACCTCCTCCTCTGCTCCTTTCTCTCAACATGGGCGACCTCTCCTCCACTTTCACCTTGGCATTTCCTTGGGCGACCTCACCTCCTCCTCTCCTCCTTTCTCTCAACCTCTCCTCCACTTTCTTCTTGGCATTTCCTTGGGCGACCTCACCTCCTCCTCTCCTCTTTTCTCTCAACATGGGCGACCTCTCCACCTCCCCTCACCCTCAATTGGGCGACCTCTCCAAGTCCCCTCATCATCAATTGGGCGACCTCTCCACCCCCTCATCGTAACTTAGGCAACCTATCCACCTCCCCTCATCCTCAATTAAGCGACCTCACCACCTCCCTTCATCCTCAATTACAGACCTCTCCAACTCCTATCATCCTTCATTTGGGCAAGCATACCCACACATCGGAACCACCTCTTGTTCCACCTCTTTCCTTCTAGACTCTTATGACCAATCCCTCCTGTCTCTAAGTCCCTAACCCATATTGGAGACCACCAACTATGCCGCGGCCTCCTCTAGTTATAACTGCATTTTGTTTCTTGTAAATGTTTTCTTGTTGTAACAACTGAGTATTGTACTCCCTTATCTCTCCGAGACGGAGAGACACTAGTGGCGGGCAACCTGTAGAACAAATATTGATGAAGGCTTCAGTGGCTAAAGCATCAGTGGCCAAGGCTTCAGTGGCCAAGGATCAGTGGCCAAGGCTTCAGTGGCCAAGGCTTCAGTGGCCAAGGCTTCAAGGCTTCAGTGGCCAAGGCTTCAGTGGCCAAGGATCAGTGGCCAAGGCTTCAGTGGCCAAGGCTTCAGTGGCCAAGGCACCACACGCCCAATCTAGAGTTGGGCGCAAGGATGGAAGATTTGGGCGACTGTATGCCCAAGGTAGACCTCACAAGGCTGGGTCCGGACCCAGCCACTCATCATTACACGACATGGTCCGACACTGAGGCAGGGGCGGCTGAGGTGACGGCTGACTCTTGTCACCGCCTAATGCATTAACTCCCACTACCCCGATGGAACAAACTCTCCTGTTGTAACCAGCTCCTCACCTCTCTCCTATAAAAGGAGAACCCGCAAGTGGAAAAGTGTGTGATATGCAGAGCACGAATAGGCCATATGTAAGCTGAGAGTGAGAGAGTGAACTTAGAGCTCCTGGTAGTGAAGTCCCGTCATGCGTCCTTGAAGCCATTGTGTAAGAATACCATGAGGTCTTCTCATAGTGTTGTATCTGACCTTCTAATTAGTATGGTGTTGTGCTCCATGCTTGTCGGAGCTTGATCCTTACCTCTAAGTGTGGTTCATAGTGTTGATCTGAAGGTTTAAGTGATAAGCGGCTATTTTGGTAAGGTGTTCATGTGCTTACATATTCTCCAGGAGTAGTGCATTTTGCATTCCCTGTACCCACACACTTCATTTCACCACCTACAAGAGGCAGCTCCTATTGTTGTGGTCGTGGATTATTAGATCAAAGACACATCTCAGATTGGAAGTTCAGTCCCCACATCCGATAACTACATTACATATTAGAGATAAATTTGGATTGACACTACTATGACACTATGTGGAGCAAATTTAGCAATACCATGAAAGCAGTATCCTGAGTTAGCCCTCCTTATAGTTTTTCCATCCAAGCTTCACCGTTTCATGCATTGATGTGTACCAGTCCCTATGTTTAGTGTCATGAACGTAGTGTCAATCCAAATTTATCTCTTATATGTAATGTAGTTATCGGCATATTTTGGGCCATATCTCTTCTAGAGGTGTGTCCTCAGTTGACCTAACAAGGTTTCTAACTTTTTCCTTGCAAAATAGAAAATCATGAAGAAAATATCAGTTTTTCTTGCATCTTTTTAGAAAGCTAAAAAACAAGTTACTGGAAAATGGACAAGAACATATAAGAGAAAGTTGATAAACTCCCAAAACGAATTCCGATACTACAATGTGGAAACATTGTTACTTAATACTAGTACAGTAAGTTGACAAGAGAAGACAAAAACAAGTTATGTAGACTGGAAAAGGATTCCTTGAATTCTGTATATATATATATATATATATATATATATATATATATATATATATATATATATATATATATATATATATATATATATATATATATATATATACATATATACACACACACACATATATACATATATATGTATGTACATACATATATATGTATATATGTGTGTGTGTATATATATGTATATATATATATATATATATATATAGAGAGAGAGAGAGAGAGATAGAGATAGAGATAGTGACAAATTACCAAATCATTAAAAAGTACCTTGATGATCTGCCAAACCATATTTCCCAACTTCAATGTGAAAACATTATTACTGTCATGGTATGAACTAAATTAACAATAAAAGGCAAATAGACTGAACATGACCATACAGAGGAGATGGCCAGACTAACAAAATCAATTTCTGTAATAATTGATGCAATATGCTGGTGAATGGTTCACTAAAGAATTGAAGATCTCAAGGATACACTATGAATAAATTCTTAGTAAGCATTTTGAATAGAGCTTTGAAAGTAATAGAGCGACTCACATTGAAGGTGCTATCAATCACATCCTTAAGACTATTGATGTCCAACGTGAAACCCTTTCGTGGAAGAATCCAAGGTAGCTCACTGTTCTGCAGGAACATTTTACATGCTAAATCAGTGTGCAAATAATTTCACATTTATCCGGTTGAAATGTTCCTGCAGAAAAAAAAAATATCCATCAGCTAGAAGAAAGAGCCAAATATACAACTTACACGCCAACCATTTGAGCCTTCTGCACCACCCTTTATTGCATAGGCAGACATGAATCCATTGGCTGTTAAAAGTTCGGCAACGGAAAGAGAATTCCCATCGAACCTGTCAATAATTTCAGCAGTTCAGTTCCTGAGCTCAAATTGCAGAAATCCTACCAATGAATCATACAATAGTTACAAGTTGACCCGCTAGCCCCAGATTCAGTACCATAAAGCATCATATGGTGTCACTGCTTGTAGGTTTTATGTGTATCGATATGGGTTTTCAATCCCCAGAAATGATGATATAATTACCAACAACATGGGTGCTTGAATACCAGAAATGAGATTGCCATAATCAAAACATTCTCAGGAGACCTTATCCAGTGTGAAAAATGTGGATTATATGTCACCAGAAATGGCATTGTCATTATTAAACATCTTCGCAAGCCATAATTCTCAAAGTATTGGGTGCAGTTTGTGATACTCTCCTCAATGAAGATATTAAATAATAACGTTACTACCATAATCTGCTTCAGATTTCAAGATAGCCTCGTAAGTACAAGGCAATGTCAGCAAAAACCCCAAAGCAAACAGCTTTTCAATGAACTAACAGAAAAGATTCCGATACTTAATCTGCCTCTATGAATGGAAGTCAAACAACGAAAAAGTGCATATCAAATAATCATACACCTAAAAGCAAATTCTAGAGTCAAGTCTAATTATTGCAAGGATCGAACAGAATTAAGCGATCAAGAAACTTAATCACCTCATCATAAAAGCATCTCATATAATCAGCTCTTAAAAATCTGCATAACATGCATCCCCAAATATGCACACACGCCAATGGATGTCTAAAAATAATGAACCTATATGCCTGCAATCTTTATGTAGCTTTTCCCAAAAAGGCTTTACTTCTTCAAAATGCTTTCTTGCATAGGACACTTTTTTATCATTAGTTAAAATCAAGAATGCCAGCATAGTACAGAAAGCCCCTGCTAATATTTGTCGAATAGAAAGGAACTTTTCTCAGTAGCTTTTCCCATGCTGCCTGCAGTTGAAGTGTAACAGTGCTTATAACCTAAGTAGATTTATTTAAGTCATGTACTTATATATGACATTCATCATTATAAGTTGTATTCTATCCGCACAACAACCAGCATCACACCATCTCACGACGTCCAAAGCATGCAAAGCCTACCACAAGGATATCATGTAATTTTCAGATGATAAAGTACGTACATTGCACGACGGACCTAATGTATACTGACAGTGTATGATTTTAATAAATACATTGGTTTCAAGTGGTAATAAATGTCGGGCAGACGTTGCCATGAATTTCATCACAAAGTTCAATAAGCAGAATTCATAGATTGTGAGGACGTTGACGACGAGACACTCGAAGATAAAAAAACAATTGCGGATAAAGTTGGCGTAATTTGAAGAGGCACAGAAGTAAAAACGCTTACTGGTCAAGAACATAAAGCGTAGTATTAGAAGGGTCTTTGAACTTGTCCAACAATTTCTTTATGTAAGCTTCATCCTCACCAGGAACGTAAGGTATCTGGAAAACCCTCTTCTTCACTGAACGTAAATCGGGAGTGCCCTCCGCTTTAACGTCATCACTGCTCCTAATGTCAAGAAATTGAGCTTCCTCTGCTTCCAGTTTTGTCAGTGCATCCTTCGCTGAGATTGATCCCCACGTTTTGGGGCCCCCGAAAAAGTTGGAAATAACCAAGGGTATGGAAATCGCTGCTAACCCTGCGATTACGGCCACGGGATTTTCAGCTGCAAATCCTGAAACAGAATCGACGATGGAACTCACGTCAAGGTCCGTCGGCGCTTCGATTAATTGCCCAGGGCCTAAGATGTCATCGTAAGAAGCGGCGGATGTGGACCCTGCCGTAAGCCAGGCAACTGCAGAAGACAGTAAAGCAGAAGACGAGGGCAGACGACGAGAGCGGATGTCGACAGGAGGGAGCTTCACCGATGATGATGGAGATGAAAAGTTCTCTTTTTGCCAGAACAAAGAGGACTGCGGACGGCCGCAAAGGGATGAGCGGGAGCAAAGCTCCATTGCCACTGACTACCTGATGCTAGTCAGGATGGGAGTGAAGTACTTCAGCTGGTCAGTGGTCACTCTTAGAACGAATGCGCCATCAAGAGGGACATTTGTTCGCTCTCTGTGCTCGCATACATGGCACAGCCACGTAGTTGCCTCGTCGTCTCCTAGCGTTCCGCAACTGTAAATGTGCACCCTCCATTTTGGATTTCTTTTCACATTCGACCGGCCAACCAGATTCTCTCTTCTTGTTTGCTTTTCTCAATGGCCCACGAATATCGTCGTCTTCAATGATGAGAACCAATGGATGGTAAACTATAGAAAAGCGTCCCTTAAGCCATTAGTAAGTTTTCAAAGAAATCACGAAGTACAACATGCAAGGTCTTATGTAGTACATGAAACATATATGACCTATTAGAGTTGTTGTGTGGTTCTCGGATGTTATCTAGAACAAGAAAGACCTATGACCTACTATCATTGACATTGTGATCTTCTCAAACAAAACTTTTATTCTAGCTGGTACTTGTTTAATATGCTATGTAAACTCTAGAGCAAAAAGTGCCCATGGTACTTGTTTAATATGCTATGTAAACTCTAGAGCAAAAAGTGCCCATGTATAGGGAAACGGTTTACATCAAAGGTACAAGCCCCCTAAAGCGAATTATGTGAATACATACAGTGAGTTATAGATGAGTCCCCACAAGGTAATAAGCCTAAAACTTTACGAAAAGTTTTAAACTTTTGTTGTCAAAGAGCTTTAATAAATATCTATGCCACATTTTCTAGTGTATGCACATATAACAAATCAATATTTCAAGCATGAAGGCGCTCTCTAACATAATGATAATGAAATTCAATGTGTTTTCTGTGTGCATGAAACATTGGATTTCTTACAACCACCAATGCACTCTAATTATTAGTGAGAATATATGTAGGTGCATCAATTTCTATGCATATATCCATCAATAAGTATCTCAACCATATACACTCCAATGTAGCTATGAATACTACCCTGTACTCAGGCTCATAACTCGATGTTGCCACTCTACTTTTCATCTTACTCAACCAAGATATGCATGATCCTCTAAGAAAAAAGAAATTATCGTTGTGGACACACATGTATCATAACAATATGCTCAATCATTGTCTGTAAAAGCATGCAAACATGGTTGAGCATCTTACCACAAAAGAGAACCAAAATCAAAGTGCCTTTTGTTGGGGTTCAAGGTCTTTGGAAGCACACAAACAGCACAAGGAAGAAGAAGAAGCTTGGAGCACAACACACAATATTGAATGTATTACCACTAGAATGTACAAAGATTAGTCATCTATTAGGGCAATAGGCATATATACAAGCTGGGGGAAAAAAACCTCCTAAAGAGGGAAAAAAGTACCCCGGTAGTCCTAGTGTGTTCACACAAATCACTACCTAAATATATCAACCAATCCCCCCTAGGAGTGATGCGGTGAACAAGGAGTTGGCACTCATGTATAAGGAAGTGCCAAGCTATGTGGAATCAATCCACAAAAGGAAATAAGCCCAAAGCTTTGCAGAAAGCTTCAAAGTTCTCCCTAGGTAGAGCCTTCGTGAAAAGGTCTGCAATGTTCTCCTGTGGGCACATATGTCAAACTGATCTCTCAAGTAGAGAACCTCTCCCTGACATAATGATAATGCACCTCAATGTGCTTAGTGCGAGCATGGAACATAGGGTTCCTCGCAACTGCCAATGCGCTCTGACTATAAGTGAAGATGGTGGTGGCAAAAGACTGACCAACACCCAAATCAGCCATAAGGCATCTGAGCCACACACACTCAACAGTAGCTGTGAAAGTTGCCCTATACTCAGCCTCACAATTGGAAGTGGCCACAGTAGGCTACTTCTCGCTCAACCAAGATATACGTGAGCTATCAAGCATGAAGCAAAAACCACTAGTGGACACACAAAGTGTCATAGCAACCAGCCAAGTCAGAGTTAGAAAAAGCATGTAAATCTGGAGGTAGTGATCCCCCTTGGGATAAATCAATCCAAGTAGTCGAGTACCACTCAAGTAGCAAAAGATTCGCTTAACCGCCTGCCAATGTTTGACACGTGGGCAATGCATAAACGTGCTCATCTGTGAGACAACAAACTAAATATCTGGACGAGTAACGCATAAGTAAATCAAGCATCCAACAGCCTGCTGATAGAGAACACCATCAAATGCATCTCCAGCATCATGAAGACTTGATCGTAAACCTGTCTCCATAGGAGTGGCAATAGGTTTACATTCTTCAAGGCCAAAACACTGTAATAATGTGTCAATATATTTTGTTTGACACAAAGCTATTCTGCCATCAACTTGCATAAACTGAATGCCCAAATAATGATGCAAATGCCCCAAACCAGACATCTCAAATGAGGCATGCAAACTAGCCTTAAAATCAGCAATATGCTTCTCATGAGGACCAGTGAGCAGCATGTCATCAACATGCACAACAATGATCAAAAGCACATCATTTGCACGCTTAACATATAAGGTTCTCTCAATTGGATTGTTCTCAAAATCATGTGCAATCATATAGGCATGTATCTCTTCATACCAAGCACAAATCAAACATCTCAAATGAGGCATGCAAATTAGCCTTAAAATCAGCAATATGCTTCTCATGAGGAGTAATGAGCAGCATGCCATCAACATATGCAACAATGATCAAAAGCACATCATTTGCATGCTTAACATATAAGGTGCTCTCAGTTGGACTGTTCTCAAAACCATGTGCAATTAGATAGGCATGTATCTTTTCATAACAAGCACGTGGTGCGTGCTTTAAACCATATAATGCCTTCTTTAACCTGCACACTTGGTTTTCATGTCCTTTCTGCACAAAGCCACGGGGCTGAAAAACATACACTTCTTCATGCAAGTCACCATTCAGAAATGCAAAGTTTTGATGTCCAATTTATGTACATTCCAACCATGATGCACTGCAAGTGCACAGATGCTATGAACAATAGTCATTCGGCATGTAGGTGCAAAGGTATCATCAAAATGAATGCCTCTTTCCTGTGCATAACCCTTTGCAACAAGCCTAGCCTTATACATGTCAACTATTCCATCAACCTTATGCTTCAGCTTGTATACCCACTTAGTTTCAATGGCCTTCTTGTTCAGGAGGCAAGTGACATAAAGACCAGGTACCATTTTTCATGATATCATCATATTTTGATTGCATAGAAGCCATCCAATTTTTAGAATTTTGTGCTTCATCAAATGAAACAGACTCATTCTTATCCCAGAGACTAGAGGTGGCCATAACATACACAAATAAAGCATCTAACAATGTAAAAGAACTACCATCAGTAGTAGTCAGAATGATCTTAACAACTCCCATAACAGGATAAGAGGAGTTGTTGGTGCATGTGACAGTATTCCCTATGGGGTAGGCTCAAGTGAAGTGAAGAAATTGCGCTACGGGGTAATATGTTTAGTTGCCCCATTGTCAAAGTACCAAACATCTGAGTCTACTGTGAACATACACTGCTCATGAGAAGATGGGTCAAAACTACAAATATTAGTAAATGCCCATTCTTCAGTCTGCACAAGATTAGCAAACTCTATTTTCGGTGTAGAGGCCTCTGCAACAACCATTCCAACCTCTTTTTTCTTTGCCTCTTTTGCAGCCAGTTTTGGATAGTTCTTTATGACATGATCATTTCCTTTACATTACTTACAAAAGAATTTTTGCTTTTCTAATTTCTTCTCATCTTTGTCTTCCTTCTTTGAATGTGCAGCATTTGTAGATTTCTACTTACTAGTAGATGAGCTCCATTTGCCTTTTCCCTTCTGACTAACCAGGAAAGCTTGATCGACAACACACATAATGGACCTGTTCTGCCTAGAACGATCTTCCTGCAACAGAACAGAGACCAAATTCTCAAATGTTAAGGCATTTGGATTGGCTTTCATCATCAAACGAAGAGTAGAAGCAAAACTCTGGTATGACTCGGAAAGACCATTCAGAACAATCTACACAAGTGAACTGTCAGGAAAGACTTCATCAAGAAAAATTAATTGTTCCTTCAAATCTTTGATCTTTGTTAGAAAATTGTCCATAGAATCACCTTCATTCATATGCTGACTCCCCGACTGTTTTTGGAGGTAAGCAACATGAGCCTCATTCCTAGTCTGGTACAATGTGGTAAGTGTATCCGAAGAATCCTTAGCTGTTCTACAAGAGAAAATGTGAGGAATAATGTCACGTTTGACAAAAAAAAGCTATCAATCCATGTGCTTGAGCATCTCTACCATCCGCACGAAGAAGAACATGAAGAATATTGTCATCTTCAATGCCGCTTGCATCAGCTTCAGTACCTGTATTTGCAGGTGTAATAAGAGGTTTTTCAACACCGTGCACAATATTCCATAGTCCTTTTGCAACCAATACATGACGCATCATATAATCCCACAATGGGTAATTCATACCATCCAACTTATCCTCAACAACCAACATACGAAATACATCACTACTTTAAGCCATGGCCACTGACTAAAATACCCTGATGCAGAAAAATGATTGTATCTAAAAAAGTTGAACAGAACTACCCTAACACAGACTTTGAGATGCTTATACTCTCGAACCGAAACTTGTATATATCTTTGGTACAAAAAGATGAAATAACCTGCACAAGTGCTACGATAATGCATTCGAAGGTCAAAACGAGCTCAGATTGTGATTCCGACACTACAAAGCGAAGTTGTTTTGATCTCATAATCATCTTGAGTATGCTCACCAAATTTTGTGTGATTCTGAGACTATGATCGGAGAGGTGTTGACAATGCCCTAGATGAAACAATGACCTACTCTGATACCAATTGTTGGAGTTCAAGGTCTATGGAAGCACACAAACAGCACAAGGAAGAAGAAGAAGCCTAGAGCATGACACACAATACTGAATGTATTACCACTAGAATGTACAAAGATAAGTCACCTGTTAGGGCAATAGGCGTATATACAAATCGGGGGAAAAAAACTCCTAAAGAAAAAAGTGCCCCGACAGTCTTAGTGTGTTCACAAACATCACTACCTAAATATATCAACACCTTTGAGATAACTAAACACACATTTCACCACTTGCCAATGCTTAGTGCCAGAGTTATGCATAAATTGATTGAACAAGGAAACTACATATTGTGCATTTGGCCTTGTGTTACATGCATATATCAAACATCCCATAGCTTGTTGATAAAGAGAAGTATCAATGCATAATTTGCATCCTCAATGGAGAACCTGCATCGTGTTTTCATTGGTTTTCAAATAGACATGCAATCCTCAAAATCAAAAGTTGAAGTCGTTTCTCAATACACCTTTCTTGCACAACGATTCCCCCCTCAACGAATACAAACTAGATGCAAAGATAATAGTCCAAAAGGCCAAGATATGTAATATAAAAAGTATTTTGCAAATCAAGCATAAGCATGCTAATTTTCTCATCACATGATGTTATGAGGAGAATGTCATCAACATAAAGAGCAAGCATTATAAGATCAGCCCCATCTTTACGTACGTAAAGTGTGCTTTCGATTACATGTAAAACCAAGAGCAATCAAGTGCTTATGTATCTTATCATACCATGCACGAGGAGCTTACTTAAGTCCATACAAAGTCTTATGTAAGCAAAAAACCATATGATCCTGATATTGATGGCAAATCCAGAATGTTACTGTTAATGTCCATGTGAAAGGACAAACGACTACTGGACACTTTTGTATATGTTCTTTAATAAAACATATAATGGCATGGTCAGCCACAGATGGTAAGTTTGACTGCATTTGTAACATGTATAAAATTTGTGTTCATGCTCCCTATGTGTTGTGTTTCCTACGTATTATGCGGCCTTTGTGCAGAGTACTATTTGTGGTGCATGGAGCTCATTTTTCTACCTGAGATGTATCATCGTGGAGCTCTCGGGAAGGTGAGTTTAGTGTGTTGCATCACCATCAAAATACTTCACTAGTATTAGAGCATTTTGAGGCAAAAGGTTTGTTCCTTTTGTGTGAGCAAAGCAACCACTTGCCCACACACCCAAGGCTTTCTCTGAGGCTTATGACCAAGGTGGAGACCAAGGCATAGACCTTGGCATACCTTGTCATCAGAGTCACCCAAGTCACTGTTGGCACCATTGGCAGCGTGCGAGGGAGGACCTCAACGATCAAGGAAGACAGAGGCTCTTGGTACATCCTGAGAGGTCAATTATCCCAGTTTGTTCCCCCTAGATATCGCTTAACCGACAAGCTCTCTTTCCACTAAGCTACACTCTTGTGGTGTCTGAAGAAGGGGAAAGACTAAGGTTAGCATTACCTTGGACATGTTTTGGCCCCTCAAAGCTTCATTCTTTGCTTTCAAAGCCTGTTTTGAAGCAACTTTGGGGTGACTCTTTGAGCTATTTTGGAGTACTTTTGTGCATAGTTCTCTTTACACAGGTTCAAGAGCATCAACAAGAGTGCTATGTGTACTTCTCCGACAATGAATATTCACCTTTGGGGCTAATTTTTTTCAACCACACTAGTAAATCTATAGACTTCTTGAACAATTTTAGTTATGGTGGGAGTAGCCACCGCAAGTTTATGCACGTTTTTGAGCTAAAAGAATAGAGTTGATAGAGACTTGTAGGTGTTGTTGGCTAGTGTTTGGGATGTGAATTCAGCTTTTAAGTGCCATTTTACTGCATATTGAGCACATACACACTATGTATGCTTTTGTGGATACCGCTTATGTACGTCCATGTGGTCATTGATATAGCAATTATGTTTTTTGCATAAAGCCTTTGACATTGATAAAGAGGATTATGGTGAGGTTTTCTTAACTACGAGACACCCTCATGTTGGGGTCTCTTGGTGATGCAGGTGGAAGACTTACCCAGCCTCGCCATAGGATATGTATGCTAGTTGTTCATAGGTGCTCAATAAGCCAAGTTTGCTTCTTTCAATTAACTGTTTTTTTTTTCCTATTTTTTGTTTTCTCAACAATACAGTGGTTGATTTACTCCTTGATACACTTATTGGTGTGAGCATATATATTCTCACATAATCTTTCTAGTTGATCATCATTGTTCATTAATCCGTTTCTATGAGGAGAATCTGTTATTTTTTCCCAAAATTTGACACTTATTCATGTCTTTTTTAGCCTTAGTGGTATTTAGAAGCTCCATTATCATTCTGGTTAGTTCTCGATCATCATGGCATTAAAGATCTCCGGCACATCTGGCGGATGAGGGTCTAGTGCCAGTGTTCCCAAGAGAAGCTATAAATTATAGGGCAAAGACCATTTTGAGATCCAAACATTTGATGGCACAAACTTTGCTCTATGTAAGAATCAGATTAAAGATGTGTTGACTCAGAGGAGGCAATGGAAGCCAGTAAATGCAATCTCAAAGAAGCATGTTGACATGGATGAAGATGATTGTGATGACTTGGATGAAATGGCTAGGTCTACCATTCGATTGCACTTGGCAGATAATGTTTACTTTACAATATTGAATTCTGAAAGTGAAGAGGAGCTTTGGAAGAAGTTATGCAATACATATGAAAAAGAAACGGCATCAAATAAAGTCTATCTGATGAGAAAGTTACATGACCTTCGCATGGACACAAATAGTCTTACTTCTCATCTAAATGAGTTTGATGCTATATTTTCTCAATTACAAGCTCAGAAAATGGACATGGATAATGAAATGAAAGTCGTCTTGTTGTCATGCACCTTGCCATCATCATGGGATATGTTTTGCACAACTATTAGCAATAGTGCACATGGTGGTAAACTGGTCTATGATGACATATGTGGAGCACTCTTGAGTGAGGAGATTCGTAGAAAATCTATGCTTGGTACTCAAAGTGGACACGCATATAATGTTCATGATTCCTAGCAAGGAAAGAATCAACAATGTGGCAGGAGCAATAACAAGGAAAAGAATGGTCAACAAAATAAGAGTAGAAGTAAATCAAGGAAGAGGGATACAAAATGCCATTATTTTCATAAGAAAGGGCACATGAAGAAAGATTGTTATGCATTGTCTGCTGATGTGTTGACACTTGATAGTACTATGCCTATTGAGGCTCTTATGGTTGATTCTCTTTCCCACGTGGTTGCTAGATTCTAGTGCTTCTTTCCATGTGACACCACATAGAGAATGGTTCTCTACTTATGAAGCAAAGTCTTTTGGTATTGTAAGACTTGGTGACTCTTACTATGATGACATTGTCACGATTACAGATGTGGTTGTGCAGTTCATTGATGGTTCAAAATTTACTATGCATAATGTATGCCATGTACCTTAGTTATCATGTCAATTGGTCAACTTGATGACCTTTGTTACAAGGTGGTCTTCTATGTTCAGCCCTTTTGCATATCAAAGGGCAATATGGTTATTGCAAAATGAAGCAAAGTTGGCTCACTTTACCCTTTTTTTGTATCATAGAAATAAGACTTGTTAGCTATTACTAAACAACCTATGTCTTGTATTTGGGATGGCCATTTGGGCCATATATCTAGTAGTGAATGGAAAATATTTCTCATTTTGGCTACTTACCCGTCTTATCTTTCTCTGGTTTTTCATTTTGTGAGCATTGTCAATATGGAAAGAAAACTAGGAATGTACAAAGGATGCACATTGACTTTTCAATTCAACCTTTAGATCTCATTCATGTAGTTGTGTTTGGTCCTATGTCTACAAGGTCATTAGGTGGTTCTATTTACTTTGTCACTTTCATAAATGATGCTATTAGAAATTTTTGGGTATATCCTATCAAAGCGAAGGATGAGGTGATCCCTACTTTCAAAAAATAGCTTGCTTCAGTTGAGTCTGAAAAAGTCACTAAGCTTAAGGCTTTACGCTCAAATAATGGGGGTGAGTATGCCTCACATGAATTTGGAGTGGAAGCACGTTCTAAATAAGGAGAGAAAGAGGCAAGAGCTCCCAATAGTCGGATCTTGTCATTTTTCCATTTTATCTTCCCATAGACTCATTCTAGCCACACATCATTTTGTACATAGCCCTGTTGTGAAGATCACATCTCAATGTATATCTAACCATTTCTTGTGTTTAAACACTCATTGGAAATCATATCTTGTGTTATTTATCTATATCAAATATCTCCTTCAGAGCTCCTATGTTCTGTGAGATATTAGTAAAAGAGTGAAATCTAGTTTTTCAGCATACCTGTGTAGACAGGTAGTCTATTTTGGTCGGTTAAATTTCCTGATCAAAACATATCCAAATTCCTTGATTTTTAGGTTTTTGGAAATCGCTTTGCATGTACTTTTTTTCTCCCAAATGTATCATTCAAAGAATTTATATTCTATGAGATATCTATCATAGAGTGAAGTCTAGTTTTTTAGTATACGTATGTGTGCAGGTGGTCTATTTTGGTCAGCTGACTTTCCTGACCAAAACTCATCCAAATTACTTGGTTTTTAGGTTATTGGAAAGCTACTTGTGTGTACATTGTATGTCTCAAATATCGTCCTCAAAGGATATATATTCAAGGAGTTATTTGTTTGAGAGTAAAGTTCAATTCTTTAGTATACTTGTGTGGACAGGTAGTTCATCTTCTTCAATTGTGTTTCCTAATCAAAACTTGTCCAAATTAAGTCATTTATAGTTTTCTAGAAAGCTCTCTTTGTCTAATCTGATTGACTAAAGGTATAGGTCCATTTGAGTTTTTTATTGAGAGTAGAAAGCTATCTAAGGTGCATCTGTTTGTCCAAGTGTTGGACATACAAGGGTTCACTACACGTTTTCATTGCGCATAGGAGAACTCATTCTCCACAATTGGTATCAGAGCAAACTTGGTGCTGAAGCTTCATCAACAGAGTTGGAGTTAAAGCAAAGCAAAAGAGGAGCTATAAAACAAGAGGGAGCTTCACAAACACAAGAGCAAAGGACAATATAGCTATTCAAGGTAACTCTCAAAGTTTTTGATAGTCTTCAATGGTTGACTTGGGTCAACAAGTAGAGAAATTGGATAAGCATAATTATCCCATGTGGAAGTTTAGAATGAACAACTACCTAATGGGCAAAGTCTTGTGGGTTATTATGAGTGGTGATGATGCTCAACCTCAAATCAATCAAGCTACGACCATTGAAGTCCAAAGGAGCAAGCAAAAGAATGGGAAGAGAGGAATAGGAGAGTCATGTTCCTCATTTCACAAGTCATTACTAATGACATGGTAGGGCATATTCAACATCTAGAGAAAGCTAAGGATGCTTGGGAAGCTCTTGAAAGGATGTATTCAACAAACAACAAAGCTAGGAAACTTCAGCTCAAGAATGAGTTGAACACAATCAAGAAAAGTTCGAGTCAATCCATAGTTGATTATACTTTGAAGATTAAGGAGCTAAGTGATGCTTTAGCTTCTATTGGCACAACGGTTAAGGACAAAGATCTTGTGTGTTACTCTCAATGGATTGAGAGAAGATGAAAGATGGAAGCCTTTAATAACTTCCATTAACTTGAAATATGCATATCCAGGTTTTGAAAAACTAATCCCTCATCTTGTCATAGAAGAGGTTAGCTTTGGTGGCCCCAAAGGAAAGGATAGCTGTGTACCTAAGTTGTGAAGCCTTAGGGACTTGTGTCGATGAGACTAGAGCTCAATCGCCCCACAAGTGCATATAGTGGTGGATTAGTACACGTTTAATTATCAATCCGAGGAACCACAAGAACCAAGTGTATGAAGACGTGTGCGCACATGATGGTAAGTGAAGTGTTTAAGCTACAATGCATGTGAAAAGCCTCAGCTACCTCTCCAACTCACTAATCCTCTGAAAATGCATGGCGCGATACCATTTACAATAGTAAGCACAAATTCCAACTTTTCTCTCAACTTCGAACTCTGAATATGATCAATACCAGGTTCCTTTCGAAGCTCTCGACGAGACGCATCTATTGGCAGTATCTTCATTCAAATCTAACAAACGTCTTCAAGCTATGAGCAAATAGTGAATGGCGGCAAACACCAATACTCACTCCACAACTTGTAATGGTTCACACACATATTATAGTAGTTCAAAAGCAATGGGAAGGGATAGACAATAGTCTAGAGTTTGATCTACTTTTGTACCTTCCACTCCAAAGGAATATGTGACTTGATTCAATTCATCCCCATTGCCATCATCTTTTGAATCACTTTTGATGTCTATATTCATCATGGATGGCTCTTGATCTTCTTGGGTATCAGAAGATGAACTAGAGTTGGTCAATCCCAACTCTTTATATCTATGGACTTTTGTCAGCCTCTTTCTTTGCTCAGTGTCTACATGAGACTGGTGGTAATGATGCCCTTGTACCAGGAGGTTTACTTGACCTTCCATACTGTTGGTGCAAACAAGCCTTAACACTTGGCTTTGTTGTGTGCCTTTGAAGACCCAACTTAAAGCTTGGACTATTGAACCCCTGGAAAGCATAAAAGATTGAACCCTTGGATGATACATTCACAAGAGTCAATAATCATGTGAACCTAGTCTTAGTGATTTTTACTTTTATCTCATGTAAAAGTCTATATGACTTTAACCACTCATGTAATCACACCTAACAGAGGAAGTCGTGGAAAATTTGATTGATTGAGTAGGTGAATGATTGAGAGAATATCTCATTCACTTTTTTAGGTACATGATTCAAGGAGATTGACATAGATTTGAAATTCAAAATTTTACTCAATCTCTATAAAAGCTACAAGTCAAAAGTCGCGGGCATCCTTCACTCCTCCCGAGGCAATTCTGAGTCAATCATTGAGTGTGTGTGAGCTACACCATAGCCTACACCTCTGAGTACCATTGGGCATCACATTACATGCCAATGGGAATGTACAATCATTAGATTTAATCAATATACATATATTCATAGTCTCTGTTTTTTCTCTGAGTGACTACCTCCAACTCTGTCAACTTCCAAGAAGCATATCTCAAGATCTACTGAACCAAATTTGATGATCCAGGGCTCATTGGAACCAGCTCAAAGCATTCTACAATACTACAAAGTTTCAAGTCAATCTATTCAGCAAATTGGGAGAAATCACTGTCGAAGTGATCACTGGTATATTTCTGTGTGATTCCTAAAAAATCGGGGGTGTCCCTGAGTTTGCTAAACATCATGCTCAGTGTATAGTTTGTCATTTGGAGTGATTTAACTTGCTAATGATAGCTTGTTAAGTTAATTTAATACTCCCAGAAGGAATTAGACCAATTGTAAGTGTGCTAGACACACTGAGCTTAGGACTGAGCAGGTGTCATTACAGAAATAGCAAGTTTTTGGACTTATGAAGGTTCAAACTTATCTGTTTTGATTTGATCATTTCTTAATCACTTTGTAAAGCACATATATAGTTTCTTGGTGTCATTTGGAAGCTTAAGGAGTCTCCTAACCATATCTGAAGAAAAGAAAGGGCAGGTGTGAAGCAGGTCTAGCAGCACCAACTTAATCTTCTGATTGTACCCAGCCATCACATCCAACAGTGGTATCAGAGCAAACAAGGTAATCATGGGTGATGGTTTCCCTTCCTTTATTGACAAGTTGGATAGAAATAACTACCAGGCATGGTCATTAAGAATGAAGACTTATCTACAAGGGAGAAGCTTGTATGGATACATATCAGGAGATGAGGAGTTGCCCTCATTCAAAACCAGAGGCCTACCTACAAAGGATGAGCATGAGAGACTTAATCAATGGTGTGCTAAAGATGCTTTAGCAAGGTCATATCTTCTAAACTCTATCTCTGATTTCCTTCTACCTCATGTTAGGAACTGTAAGACTTCCCAAGAGACTTGGGAGACCTTGTCAACATATTTCTCATCAAGCACAAGGGCCAGAAAGAATCAGCTATGGATTGAGTTTACAACTCTTAGGAAGCAATCAAAACAATGTGTTTCAGATTTTGTCACCAAAGTCAAAGATATAGCAGATCAACTTGCAAGTGTTGGAGAAGAAATTGAAGAAGAGCAAATAGTCAGACAAGTGATCAATGGACTCAAAGCAGATGACAAGTGGGAAAGCTTTACCACTGCAATGGACTTGTACATGGACATTCAAGCACCTGATCTAACAACTTTGATTGGACAACTCTTCACACATGAAGCCAAGATCACAAAGAATGGAGAGCAATCAAAAGGTAACAATCCCTCTGCCCTATATACAGATAAGAAGTCTAAAGATAAGGGTAAAAGCAAGAAGGTTGATGATGAAGGATCCACCTCCCAAGCAAACTATGCAGGGAGAGGTAGATCATCTAGAGGTAGGGGCAGAGGAAGTAAGTTAGGTAGGGGGAGACCCTATAATCAATCTCCATGCAATATCTGTGGCTTGTCTAATCATACTACAGATGAATGCTACAAAAACTACAAGAACCAAAGAGGAAGAGGTCACCAAAGAGGAGGATACTTCCAAGGCAGAGGCAGATTCAATCAATCTCAAGGCTACCATGGCTACAACAATAACTACAACAACAATTACAACAATGGCTACAATCACAATGGCAATTATCAAGGAGGATACAGGAACAGAAAGGATTACAACAATTATGCAGAGGATCAAGATGATTCCTTGTTGATTATGAACATGACATCTAAATCAGGTATCAATGATGATCATTTGTTCTATATTGATTCAGGTTGCTCTAACCATGTAGCTGGGAATGTTGCCTTACTCTCTGATTTGGAAGAACCTAAAGGCAAGCACCAAGTGCAGACAGGTGATGACACTAAACACTCAGTGATTAAAGTAGGTAATGTCAAAACAAGTGATGGTAATCAGAATTTGCTAAGCAGAGTATTGTATGTTCCAACAATCACCAAGAATCTGATGAGTGTAGGTCAGATTGTTGAAAAAGGTCTACAGGTCAGGTTCACTCAACATGGTGCATATGTGGAGGATCCAAGACATGGATTCAGAAGGATAGCCAAGGGAGAGAAATCAGGTAGATTGTTTACCTTTGAACTTGAGGATACTAAAAGTATTGTCTTATACAACTATAGGGACCAAACCCTATCAGAATTGGAGATGTGGCACAAGAGATTGGGTCACATTGGAGAGAGAACCATAAAGCAAATGAGCAGAGATCAATGTGTGCTTGGGATACCTAATGTATCCAAGCAACACATGATATACAAGTGTGGGGCTTGTCAATTTGGTAAGTCACACAGGTTGCCATATACCAAAAAAGGATTTATGCATGAAGATTACTTGGAATTGGTGCATACAGATGTTTGGGGACCAAGCAAGGAGCCATCCATATCTGGATCAAGGTACTATGTATCTTTTATAGATGATTATAGCAGATGGACTGTCTTGTACTTCATGAAACATAAAGATGAAGTATTTAATTGCTTCAAAAGGTATCTTGCATTAGTAGAGAATCAAACAGGTAGACATTTAAAAAGATTAAGGTCTGATGGTGGTGGAGAATATTTCTCCAATGACTTTGAAGAGTTCTTGCAGGAAAGAGGCATCAAGAGGGAGATTACCACAAGGTACTCACCTGAACAAAATGGGGTAGCTGAAAGAAGAAATAGAATCATTGTGGAGACAGCTAGGTCTATGCTTAATGAAAAGAAACTACCAAATTATCTTTGGGCAGAGAGTGTATCTACTGCCACATACTTAATCAACAGGTTGCCATCAAAGACACTTGATGGAATGACACCCTATGAGGCTTGGCATGGTAAGAGACCATCTCTGGATCATTGCAAGATCTTTGGGTGTGTTGCATATGTGCATATTCCCTTACAGGTAAGGGGAAAGCTAGACCCTAAGGCTGAAAAGTGTATCTTTATTGGTTATGATTTGAATCAGAAAGGATACAGGTTCTATAACCCCTCAAACAAAGGCTTCAAGGTAAGCAGAGATGTAATCTTTGATGAAAATGATTCATGGTATGATAATGAGTGCAGGAAAGTGAGTTTACCTTATGATATGGAAGAAGACTTTCCAAAGCTTGTCAGGCAAGAACCAACTCAGAATGAGGACACAAGCTCAGATGATGAAGACACCATCAACATTGAAGAGTTCAAAGCTTGGAAATCAAAAGGGAAGATGAAGATGAAGCAACTTGAAGACAATCCAGAATCCTCAACTCAAGCTATGAGGAGATCTTCAAGGGAAAAGAAGAAACCTATTAGGTATGGATATGATACTTCACTTGTAACCAAGCACTCTGTATATCTTGCAAAGGATATCTTAAGTGAAGAACCAGGTACATTTGAGGAAGCTATTACTAAACCAGAATGGAAGGAAGCAATGGATGAAGAAATGGAGGCTCTCAAGGAGAGTGATACTTGGGACTTGGTACCCAAGAAGGACTCCATGAAGGTCATAGGATCCAGATGGATCTACAAACTCAAAAGGAACTCAGATGGTACAATAAGCAGGTACAAAGCTAGGTTGGTAGCCAAGGGTTTTGCACAAACCCAAGGCATTGATTATGAGGAGACATTTTCTCCTGTGGCAAAGATGCCAACTATCAGAATTATGGTGAGTGTAGCTGCATCCAAAAATTGGAACATGTACCAATTGGATGTGAAGAATGCATTCTTGAATGGATGGATATCTGAAGAGGTCTACATGTCACAACCACCTGGCTATGAAGATCCCAATAAGGTAAATCATGTTTGCAAATTGAAGAAAGCTCTGTATGGATTGAAGCAGGCACCTAGAGCATGGAACTATAGGTTGACAACCTATCTCTTGGATCAAGGATTTGTGATGAGTAAAGCAGATACTTCATTATTTATAAAGAAGAACAATTCAGAGGTAATATACTTGTGTGTCTATGTTGATGACATCATTATTACAGGAAATGATGTTCAAGGGATTAGACACATCAAAAGTCAAATGATGAAGGAATTCAAGATCAATGATCTTGGATTATTGAAGTACTTCCTAGGACTTGAATTGGTCTACACAAATTCAGGTATATTCATTACTCAGAAGAAGTATATTCAGGACATGGTCAAGAAGTTTAATTTGCAGGAAGCTAAAGTCTCAAACATTCCTATGGAGGTCAACCACAAACTCAGTGCACATGAAGGAGAAGAACTCAAGGATATTACAGGTTACCAAAGTTTGGTAGGTAGTCTCAATTATGCTACCTTAACTAGGATTGATATCTCATATGGTGTGAGTATACTTAGCCAATTTATGCATAAGCCAAGAGTACCACATTTGGAGGCAGCCAAGAAGATAGTAAAGTATCTAAAGGGAACACAAAATCATGGTTTGTATTATCCATATTCATCAGACATTGATATCAAGGTATACTCAGATGCAGATTGGGCAGGTTGCAAGGATGACAGGAGAAGTACATCTGGTTACATATGCTTTGCAGGTGATAAACCTATTTCTTGGTCATCCAAGAAACAACCCACAGTGGCTCTATCATCTACTGAGGCAGAGTACAGAGGGCTAGCCAATGCCACTCAAGAATCAATATGGTTAAAGTTACTCTATTCAGAATTGGGCCTATACACAAGGCCACCTATCATATTTGGTGATAACACAAGTTCACTTCATTTAGCTGCTAATCCTGTGTATCATGCTAGGACAAAACACATAGAGGTGCATTACCACTATGTGAGGGAGAAACTACTTAGCAAAGAAATCCAATTATCATATGTGTCCACTAATATTCAATGTGCAGATTTGCTTACAAAAGCTTTGGATGGGAGCAAGCTATGCAGGTTTAAATCCATGATTGGATTACAGGATATCATTGAAGACTAAAGATGAAGACTCAAGCAAGTGTTTGGCTTGAGGGGGAGCTGTTGGTGCAAACAAGCCTTAACACTTGGCTTTGTTGTGTGCCTTTGAAGACCCAACTTAAAGCTTGGACTATTGAACCCCTGGAAAGCATAAAAGATTGAACCCTTGGATGATACATTCACAAGAGTCAATAATCATGTGAACCTAGTCTTAGTGATTTTTACTTTTATCTCATGTAAAAGTCTATATGACTTTAACCACTCATGTAATCACACCTAACAGAGGAAGTCGTGGAAAATTTGATTGATTGAGTAGGTGAATGATTGAGAGAATATCTCATTCACTTTTTTAGGTACATGATTCAAGGAGATTGACATAGATTTGAAATTCAAAATTTTACTCAATCTCTATAAAAGCTACAAGTCAAAAGTCGCGGGCATCCTTCACTCCTCCCGAGGCAATTCTGAGTCAATCATTGAGTGTGTGTGAGCTACACCATAGCCTACACCTCTGAGTACCATTGGGCATCACATTACATGCCAATGGGAATGTACAATCATTAGATTTAATCAATATACATATATTCATAGTCTCTGTTTTTTCTCTGAGTGACTACCTCCAACTCTGTCAACTTCCAAGAAGCATATCTCAAGATCTACTGAACCAAATTTGATGATCCAGGGCTCATTGGAACCAGCTCAAAGCATTCTACAATACTACAAAGTTTCAAGTCAATCTATTCAGCAAATTGGGAGAAATCACTGTCGAAGTGATCACTGGTATATTTCTGTGTGATTCCTAAAAAATCGGGGGTGTCCCTGAGTTTGCTAAACATCATGCTCAGTGTATAGTTTGTCATTTGGAGTGATTTAACTTGCTAATGATAGCTTGTTAAGTTAATTTAATACTCCCAGAAGGAATTAGACCAATTGTAAGTGTGCTGGACACACTGAGCTTAGGACTGAGCAGGTGTCATTACAGAAATAGCAAGTTTTTGGACTTATGAAGGTTCAAACTTATCTGTTTTGATTTGATCATTTCTTAATCACTTTGTAAAGCACATATATAGTTTCTTGGTGTCATTTGGAAGCTCAAGGAGTCTCCTAACCATATATGAAGAAAAGAAAGGGCAGGTGTGAAGCAGGTCTAGCAGCACCAACTTAATCTTCTGATTGTACCCAGCCATCACATCCAACACATACATTGGTGAGTTGCTTCCATTGCTTCATTTAGCTCCTCTTCCATAATGGGCGTGTTGTCTTTTATCCTTGTCGTTGGAAGTACGTGTATCCTTTTTGAAGCAGGATGTGCTTCTTCTGCCTTTATCATTTCTCTTAATCTCTCGGTGTCTCATAGATTCATCTCTCTTCGGGAAGGAGGGCACATCATCAAGCAACACATCCTTATTTGCAAGCAGTTCTAGATTAGGGCATCTGTTGGACGTGCACTCTATTGATTTATTTTCTGACTCCTTTTCTAAGTTTCTTCCTTGGGTTTGATAAGCTCATGAATGTGGGAAGGTCTTTCTTCCAGCAAGCTAAACATTTCCTTATGTGCTATTTTGGTTGATATGTATCCTTGTGCTAGATGAATGCTCACTTCGTTCTCGATAATCCAGTCACCCTAGCATCAGATTTTCAATTAGGTCTTCGTCCTTGCATACCAAAGCTCTTTGCTCCATAGTAGAATTTCCTAAGTGAAGAGATATTAGTGTTTCTCCAACACATTCTATAAATTGGCCTCCAATACCTATCATGCGTGCTTTAGTGGGACTTAGGGTTATTTGAAGATGCTTGATTAACATCCTTCGTATATAGCTTAAGGCTACCCCTGAGTCAATCAGAGCATCTGTTAGTTGATACTCTTGATTTTTGATTCCTAAGTTTAAGTATGGTTTGGGTATGCTAAGGCTTTCATTACTGGCATTACTGACTTAGTAGTTGGCCATGGGTAAAGGTTCCTTTCCCTATAAATATCGTTCATCCCTTTGTCGTATCCACTCTTTTTGTCTCTTGATACACTCTAAGGCTTGTTGGCATGCTTCTTCTCCAATCCTCTCCTCTTCCTTCCTTCGACTTTGTGCTCCTATAAGTCGTGCTAACATTCAATCTATTAATGGTTCCATATATCTTTTTGCTCGACATCCACTGATGTAGTTAGGAAGTATATCTCCATCTAATGTGGCTAGATTCACTATGCCACTCATTGAGATTCTATTGATCAATAAGGGTTCGTATCCACATTGTAGTTTCTTGGCGTGTTGTTTCAGTGTATATACTAGGACTAAATCTCCTTCCTTTAGGCCTTTGTCTTTGATATGTGCATCATATTATGCTTTTTGTCTCCGTTTAGAAGCATAAATTCCTGTGACTGCTTGTAGTCTTGTTTCGTGTAATTTCTCAATTTGCTCTAGTTTCTTGGATAGCTCATGTCCTGTCCACTCATATTATTGTGCTACTCGCAAAGTAGGTACCAAAAAGTCAATTGGCAATATTGCATTTTGTCCATAAACTAGATTAAATGGAGTAGTTCCAATGGATGTCTTGTAAGCCACATGGAAGGCCCAAATTGCATGATGCAATTGTTTGTCCCAATCTAACCTTCCATTGTTGACTATCTTTGTCAACACCGTACATAACACTTTATTGGAACTCTCTGCTTGACCATTGGCTTGAGGGTGATAGGGGGCTGATTTTTTATGAATCACTAGAAATTCGTTCATCAAGGACTTTATTACCTCATCAATGAAGTGCGTTCCTCTATCACTTACTATCTCTATAGGTAGTGCAAAATGAGTAAAGATGTTCTCAAAAAGAAACTTTGTCGTGGTTTGAGCATCGTTCTTTCTTGTTGCTTTTACTTCTACCCATTTAGTTAGATAGTCTGTTGCCACTATTATGTACTCAATGTGTGATCCTTTGGCTGGTGGGTTAATAGTCCTATGAAATCAATACCCCATTTGGAAAAGGCTCTCGCACAAACCATGGGTCTGAGAGGCATATCATCTCTCCTAATATGGTATTTAGTTCTTTGGCATACCTCACAACTCTGTACATAGGTGTCTGCATCCATATGTAGAGATGGCCACCACAAGCCTGCAAAGAGAATCATTTTTACAGTTCTTTCGGCTGAAAAATGTCCTCCTGTGGCACCTGCATATGCCATCTCTAGTATAGATAAGTACTCTCCTTCATGCATGCATAGTTGTAGCTGATTGTCCTTTCGTCTTTTGAATAGTTGTGTCCTCAGTATAACATAGTCTTTGCTCATTTCTTCTAGGGATCGCTTTCTATCTAGACTTGCTCCTTCCTCATGCTCGTGTGTTTTTAAGAACTTCACCAATGTCCTACTCTAGTCTGGTGCTATGGTAGAGAATTGTAACGAGGTATGATCTTCTGGAGCATTTTCTTGGCATTTTGAGCAATCATCTATATACTCATGCACATCCTTATGCATATTTGGCCAATAAACTCCCAATCATTTTAATTCCCTTAGTGTTCCATTAGTTCCCTTATGCATTCTCCATCTATTTACGTGAGCTTGCTCAATTAAATTATTATGTTCAGCCTCTTCTACACATCTTAACAATACACCATTGGGTTCTTTAAAATATACACTTCCTGCAACAATGTGCAAGTTACACAATTGTAGAAATCCTTTCTTAGCATCCTTGTTGATTTGATGTTGGGGTCCATGAGTGAGTATTGGAATTAACTTTTTAGCCCACTTAGGACATACTTCCAAGTTGAACAAATAAGTATCTGGTAGGTCATCTACTACTCCATTGGGTGATTCTCCGTGTGTTAACCTAGACAGATGGTTGGCTCTCATGTGGGTATTTCCTTTTTTGAGCACTATTCCCAAGTCGAATTCCATTAGTAACAGAAACCATCTTACTCGTATTTCCGTATTACAGGGCTTATTGACTAAATACAATAGGGTCTGATGGTCAATGAAGAACTTGAATTTGTTCGCTCCGTAGTCATATAGTTTCTTTGCTCTTAATTTAGTTGTCTGCTTGCATAAGCAATAGGGTGGTTTGATTTTCCTTCATCTACAGGTTGAGCTAGAATGCATCCTATTGCATAGTTGGAGGCATCTACATGGATATGAAATGGCTTATTCCAGTTGGGTATCTTCAAAATAGGTGTTGTCCTTAGTCGTCTTTTTAGTTCATTAAATGCTTTATCGCACTAATCCGTCCACATAAATTGGGTTAATAATCCATATAATGGCTTAGCAATTATGGTGTACATGTGAATAAATCTACGATAGTATCCACAATGACCCATAAAAGCTTGTACCTCCTTAACATTTTTGGTCTTGGAAGCTCTAGGATTACCTTTACCTTATCCTTGTCAGTGGAAATTCCGTTCCTAGGTACGATGTGTCCTAGGATTTTTCCTTGTCTCACCATAAAGATGCATTTCTTAGGATTCAGGCACACTCTATATTGTCGACACTTCTCAAATATCCTTCGTAACTCTGGAATGTGTTCATGTCTTTGACCTGAGTATGTACACAAGTCATCAACATATACTTCCATACTCTTCCTTAGAAATTCTTTAAAGACATGACACATCAACCTTTGGAAAGTTGCAGGGGCATTCGTGAATCCAAATGGCATTACTCTAAGAGCATGGACTCCCCACTCAATTGCGAATGCTATCTTATGTTGGTCCTCTGTAGCAATAGCTATTTGGTTGTACCCCAAGAATCCATCTAGGAAACTATTGACTTCCTTCCCCGCAACTCTTTCCAAGAGATGATCAGTGATAGGTAACGGGTAGCTATCACGGATTGTGGTTGCATTTACTTTCTTCAGATTAATACACACTCTTAATTTCCCATTCTTTTTGGGCATGACCACTAATGATGACACCCATTCTGTGTGCTCTATCTTGTAAATGAATCCAACTGCTAGTAGCTTGTCTATCTCCTCCTTAATTTTTGCTAAATAGACATCGTTATAAGTGTAAGGGCATTGTCTCGATGGTTTTGCATTAGTTGTCATTGGGATTTGATGAGAACAAATGGATGGATCTATGCCTTTGAGGTCCTTGTAGGTCCATGCAAATACGTCTCGATAGTCTTGGATTCTGCTTATCAATTTCTCTTCCTCTTCAGGTGACACATCTTTTCCTATGTAAGTACACCTTTCTTCTCCTTCTTCCTTAGTCACTATCACTTTCTTTGTTTGTTCCTTGTTATTGTATGCTTTTCCTTCTCTTGCCTCTCTTTCAGGCATTTGAATACCTATCATCCTCTCTTCTACTTCATATCTTTTGAAGTGCTCTGGGACTTCAAAAAGGTTTGGGTTTGGTTTGGCTTTATCTATCATCTCCTCATTGTTTGGTCTTGTCTAGGCTGCTTCTATTGCTAATACCTTTGATGTTCCTTCTGTTTTATTGGTTTGAATCACTTCCAAATATTGTTCCTTCAAATCAAGTTCTGGTTCCATTTCTATGCTTTCATACTCCTCCTTCCATTCCTTTTCTAATACTTCTCCTGCCTCTACTTCTTGAAGGACTACCATGTAAAAATTTATATCGTAACCCTCTTCGTCCACACATTCATTCATGGTTAGTACCTCCTCATTTACACACACATCTAATGTGGCTAGAATCTCCATCCAACCATGTGGTTCAAAAACTTCATCGGGGAAAACTTGAGGCATATACATAGGATCATCTACAGACTGGTAATTTTGATGTCTGATAGGCCATATTTGAGTTTTTCTCTCTTCTTGCCTTGCTTCCTTGCACATCCACAGCTGAGCATCTTCGTGCATCCATGATTGGTCACTTGAACATGCACTATGAATTGACAAATCATCCTCTTCCTTGTGTATGGGGTTCCATAGTAGTGGGGGTATGTTCCTATACAAAAATGTATGTAAATTGATCTTGGTAGTAGTCCCCTGATGTTGTAGGTATAATGAGTCTCTTCCCCTGTCTTGTACTACCCTGAGTTATCTCATGAAGGTTCGTCCTAATATCATTTCATAGTTATTTGCTTTTCCAAATTGACATATGACTAGAGTGTGTTTGAATTCTACTCCATAGGTAGTCAACTTAATCTTCTCCAGTATTCCTAGGGGTCTCTCTACATGGCCATCTACTAATTGAAGCTTCATATGTGTTGGTTGTAGGACTAGCTTTCCCCATTTTTCCAAAATTTCCTTGGTGGCTATGCCTACACCTGCTCTGGTGTCTAAAATGGCTTTTGTCACGTACCCATTATATGTGATGGGTAAGCATGTGTTGCCCTCATCTCCCTCACTTAATTCTCTAACTTTATCAACAGGGATTTGTATGGTAGAAGGGGCTTCGGTTTCTCTATTTTTCTTGTTATTCTCCTCATTTTCTAATTTCAATTGTCCCGCCAACCGTTTCCATAATTGCAGTTTGGCTCGTAGTAACTTTTCCACGATCAACTGACATTGTACCTTGGTCTTCTTGAGTTCTGCTAGATTGTGAGAGGTCTCACCTTAAGACCCATTTTCCTTGCCTCAAATTGTGGGAGTGTGAAAAACTATAGACCTTTTCTCGTATTCTCCCTTATAGTTCGGTAAGGTGGAAATGTTGTGTACTTCCTCCCTATTTCGGTCTAACATAGAAACCTCTTCATATACTTCATCCAAATTTGGAGTCGGCTGGTTTTCTTCAATGTTCAACTCCTCAAAGGGTGGTTTTGAACTTCCATTCTTTTTCCATCCATATTCCTGAATCTTAGCCCACAAATCTTGTGGCCAATTAGCTTCTACTTCAAGGATTATAGAAATTGATTTGCCCTGCGTGCTCTGTTGTTCTTCCTTACTATCTTTCTCTAGAGGTCTTCCTATTGGTTTCTGATCATTCTCTTTAAAACACTCATTGTATTGATTCTCATATATTCTTATCTCTAAGAGGATTGGGATAGTCTCTAGAGTGGCTTGGGCTACCTCTATGAGCTTTCTGCATATCGTCAATCTCTCCTTCTTTGATTCCCCTTGTGGGTAGAGTTTCTCATGTTGCTCTATGTTTGGTCCAATCGTGATTCTAGCTTGATAAGCTTTCAACCACATATCCCGGTTGTCTGGTCTTGGATATGCTAGGATTGATCCTGGTTTATCTCGTTTTTGGGTGTGGGATTTAAGTGGTGTATTCTCTTGTACTTCTGAATCCTTCAATTTCCTTCTATCTTTTACATCCTTCTTGTACCCTTGATTCTTATCTTTCCTCCATTTATTTTTAAGTTTTTCCCTTTTGGTCTTCCAACTTTGTGTCTTCTTCGTTTGGTTACTCTCACATGGATCTTTCGAATCCTCCACTACCTGTATATGTGGCTCTAGATCCTTACTCATTTCTCATTGGGAATCTAATTTTCTTCTCTCCTGTCCTTTGGCTTGCGCTCAAGTAATAGCTTTTAATGGGACTGTATATTCTTTATCACTTCCAGATGATTCAATCACTTCAATCATATTGATTTGTGTTGTGTTATGAGTTTTATTGGGATTCTTCGAGCAATATCTAAATAGATGTTCCTTTCCACATTCATTGTAGTAGCCTTCCCAAGTCCTAGGAGGTGGTGGGTTGTATGACAGAGTGCACTCTGTTATGAGGTGGTCTCCTTCGCACCTATAGCAGGGTCCTTTTGGTATAGATGGTCTAATGGGTGGTCTCATAGGTGCTGGAGCCTTAGGTGCAGTGTACATTAGGTTTGCATATTCTGGTCCATAAGTGTTTGAAGTGTTTCAATGGCGATGCACCACAGTGCACTCTCCTTCTCGAGAGCTCCACGATGATATGCTCGGAGTAGAAAGCTGAGCTCCTGAGGCCGCACACAGTACTCCTGTTGGCAGCAGTCAAGGAACCGAAGGAGCCACAAGACGAAGAGAGTCAGAGCGAAGGGACAGCACAAGCAGACATGGCAGTCAAAGAAGATCTGGCAAGTAGGCCATCTAAATTTTTCAGGCATCAAGGAGTTGAGCACACAAGAAGACAGAGCAAGTAGGGAGCTCAAAGGTATGTATGACAAATCAATAGAGGAAATCCCTACACAAATAGTGATTTTCATCACTAAAAACCATTGTAAATATCATTTCGTATTTTTGTAGCTCCATTTTGTGCAAGCCAAGGAGTCCTTGAGCTTGAGGAGCTTTAGAAGTATCTACCTGCCAATTTTCATATTTTTTAGATCTCGTTTGAGCCCTCTAATAAGCCCTGGAACCTAATTTTTAACTAGGCCGGACACTAGGTCTGAACAGGGCCAAAGCTAGTCAAAAACTATAAAAGGAGCTAGAGAGCTCATTTTTGAGGTTGGATTGTAATTGAAATGAACTTGTAAGAGCTTTTTGAAAGTAATCTAAGAACTCCATTGCTTCTCACTCTTTGTCTTGCCGTGTGTGTGCGTGTGTGTGTATGTGTGTGCATGTTAGTGTGCTTCTCACTCACGCACTTGTGCCTCCACTTGCTCGAGGTCTTCATACCATCCTCACGTCTTCCCGGATTGACATTAAAGGAGGTGCTACTCATCACTGAGCTACACCAAATTTTGGCGCCGTTGCCGGGGATCGAGCTTTGAGGACGAGCGTGTGATGGTAAGACGTAGATTGGAGACGTTGGCGTTGTAGGTAATTTCTTTACTTTTCCTATTTTTCTCTTTCTTATCTTACCACCATCATCACCATCATCATCACCATCTTCCACCCCCATTTCCATCATCGCGAAAATTTCAGTTTTTTTATCATATCACCTTCTCCACCTCATTTCCCTCATTTCACTTGTGAGAGAGAGCGAGAGAGCGAAATTGTGTGTGCTGTTTTTGCATGTTTTTGAGCTGTATTGCAGGTACACGCCGCATCATCATCCCCAGCACTCTGCGCAGGTACGGAATTCGCCATAACTGTCTGTGTGTCGCCGACCTCTGTCAATCGCGACCGACAGAAAAAATGCTCAAATTGCCAAACAAAGTGCAAAACCATGATCTACAGGCCTAGAGCTTCCCAAAAATGTGTTTAGTTTTTTGAAATTCATCAGATTTCTGTCAATCGCGATCGCTCTGTCAATCGCGATCGCTCTGTCAATCGCGATCGCTCTGTCAATCGCGATCGCTCTGTCAATCGCGATCGACAAATCACGACGGACAGACCTGTCAATCGCGATCGACACGTCAATCGCGACCGACAGCCCACGACGGCTCTGTCAATCGCGACCGACAGGGTCAACGACCGATTGACCATGACTGACGGATCATACGCGTGACACGTGTCAATCGCGATTGAGTCATCAATCACGATCGACCCATCAATCGCGACTGACAGCCCACGACGGCTCTGTCAATCGCGACCGACAGAGTCAACGATTGTTTGACCATGACGGACAGACCCTCGCGACCGACCTGTCAATCGCGATCGACCCATCAATCACGACCGACAGAGTCAACAACCCTTTGACCATGACTGATTGACTTTTCGAACCACCTGTCAATTGCGATCGACACGTCAATCGCGACTGACAGCCATGATGGCTCTGTCAATCGCGATCGACACAGTCAACGACTGTTTGACCACGACGGACAGACCCTCGCGACCGACCTGTCAATCATGATCGACACATCAATCACGACCGACAGAGTCAACGACTCTTTGACCACGATTGACTGAATTTTCGGCCACGTGTCAATCGCGCGACTGACCTGTCAATCGCGACCGACAGACTTTGCGAACACGTTAGAAGGGCAAATTAGGTCAAATTTTTGAGGCAAAAATAATGGTCTAAATTTTGGCCAAGTGTGGGACAAACACTACGGTGTAGTATTGCATTACGAGGGCATGACCAAGTAACCCGAGAATTCCTGTTGGCCTGTTAACCTAGTTTAATCCTGTTTTAGCCCCAAAACCCTGAACGGGCATAACTTTCTCATACGAAATCCGTTTGCCGTGATTTTTGTTTTGTTGGAAAGCTCGCAGGGAGTACAAAAAAAACATCGACTGATTACGGTTAAATTAAGACCAGGAATATTAGATAGGGTATTTTGAAGTTGACCATACCCAGGGGGAACAAAATTCAGGGATCTCTAGAGTTGTGTCCAAAAAGTCATAGGGCAAATTGGTGAAGTGTTACATGAATGAAAATGATTGGGTCTGTCTTTTGAATTTAAGTCTTGAGCTAACGGTGGGCCTTTTACAGGTCCTTTGAGAGCATCGAAGGGTACGCAAAGCAAGAGTAAGTGCAGGCTTGGGAACGCGCGTCCTGGGCACACCAGGGCAACAACACAAGGAAAGGAACTCAAGGTTGGAAAACCTGCAACACCCTCTGTCAATTCTTAGTTTAGGCTAAGTGCGGGTAGCGTTAGAAGTAATTCCAGGCAACGATAGGCACGAGATAAATCAAAGACTATCTAAGAAATCAAGTCCAAGTCAAGAGATAACCTGTGTGTGTGAACGACAACCTTAAAAGGAAAGAACCTAACGTGAAACGACCAAACTAAAGTGCAAAATTAAACTCAAGTATTCCTAACGACGTGATATCAGACAAGAGTATAAACACGATAATCAACATAAAGAGGGGATTAAGTAATTGATACAAAGGACTCAGAAATGTGGTTGTACCTGGGAAAAATTGGGTTAATCAGTTAGGCATATGAACCTTAGATCAGGACGACATCTAGTAAGAGATAGACAAAGCCTTAGGTCTTCAGAGGCTAGTGTCAATCATACTGCGAGGTCTTGGGCCCAGCAGTTGCATCACCACTCGCATTACCCTAGCTCTGATACCAGTGAATCAGAGATGTCTCAAGGCATGGACAGACCTACGGGAAGTTCAGGAGTGCCATACTTGCACAGAGTAGAAGGCCCTTACAAAACGCAGTTGGAATACCTTAGGACCAACTGATTAGGTGCCAGCATCTATGAGGACGGCCTAGGAAGATCTGTGGTACAGATTAAGAATCCCGATCAATCCATTGGACTAGAGCGCCCAGCTGTCAAGTTTGAAAACGGAGCATACTTGGACAAAGAAGGAACCATATACGTAGTCACCAGTCACCCAGATAGGACGGACGAATTTGGAAATGTGATCCCAGAAGCGGACTTAGGGGACCTAGAGCAAGGAAACATGGGTACAGAACCTAGAACCCCTCGAGGCAAATCGGTTCTCACTAGGATTATCACACCAGAGTGGATTCCCCAGGATAATAAGAGCATAGATTTGCTCCTCAATCGAGAAACTGACGAAGCTTTTTGGAGGTATAAATCTGATCAGCCAACTGACATAGGAACAATCATGATCTATGAGTTTAAGGATCCTGATAGCCCAGGCAGAGTGACCTACTTAGATCACGCTTCGAAAAGGATCTTTGTGGTTACGGAAAATGATAGGCATGCTTACACTTGGAAGGGTGAATTCGTTTTCCCCCAACCAAGATCGAACGTGTCCTTTGGTCACCCAGGAGCTGGAACCTCCCACGCTCACAGAACTCAAAGAGACAGACATAGAGATAGGCCAGAAGTAAGCTTTGCCAACCCAGTGGGCAGAGAAAGAACGAGGACGGAAACAAATAGAGTAGAACCTGAGATACTTAGAGCTCACAGGAATCAAAGAAATGCGGATGAGTTCCCTCTACCACGACCTAGAGAGCACACAAGGACTTTGAGACCGACTCAGCTAGTTAAGTTCATGAAGAATTACTTCGATGGCACAGGAGACCCATACGATCATGTGGCAGAGTTTAGAAAAGTCCTGAGAGCTGAACAAGTGGAGGATCTATTCACGCAGTACAATGCCTTTGGTCTAACCCTTAGGAACACTGCCCTGACATGGTTTCAGCCGCTAAACGAGAGGCAGTTCAGGAGCATAGACCAACTCCTAGAGGCTTTCATTATTGAATTCTCTAAGAGTGGCATAAGACATAATACCTCCTCGCTGATTCACAGCTTCAAGCAAACCCCTCAAGAGACCGTGAGACTTGCAGGAAGGAGATTTAGGCAATATCTTGAAAGATGCCCTGTCCCTGAGCTACCCACACCAGCTAAGCAAGTGGCTTTATTCTTGGATGGATTGCTAAGTACCAAATTAAGATCATATGTGTACTTGAAGGACCCTAGGACCATAGAAGAGTGTGTACGCATGTGCATTGACATCGAGGATAACCTAGGGGAGGAGTTAGAGCTTTCCAAGATATACAAAGATTCAGATAGTGCCTCTAGCCTCTCTTCCACGCAATCCACATCGATTGAGGAACTTGCAGAGAAAGTTGCTCAGAAACTAGGTGTCTCTAGTAAACAAATCCCAAGGTTCGCCCCTGTGAAAAGGTGCTATACTTGTGGTGGCGACCACATGGCGAACGTATGTCCCATTATGTCTCAGCCCCAAGTAAATCCTAGTAGCCAGTACTGCACCATAGAACGGAGGTACACCAATCACACCACACAAGATTGCCCCTACAATAAGCAAACAGTTAGGCAAACTTACCCTCAACCCTATCCACCGCAGGGAAGATACCAGAACCCGTACCCTCCACAGCCATATGGCAGGCCACAACAACCTTATCAGCAACCCTACCAAAACCAACAAAGGCCTCAGCCTGTGCTAACACAACAACCCCCAGCTCCAGCTAATGTGATTCCGGTAAAGTATACTGCTGCAGAAGAGAACCTGAATAGAGCTATAGTCCCCGTAACATCATTGCTTTCTGAAAGTGACCCGAGTTACCATAGCTTTGATTATACACATGTTGATAGCCCCCAGGCCTACTACATGCAGTCTCCTGAGCATGGTGAGTCTTACTATAGTGAAGAGCCAAATGAACCTAGTTGGGAGTCAGATTACACAAACGTCATGTATGCAAACCCCAACCCTAGGCCTCAACCTAGGCAGGTAAGACCCCCATTCCCTAGAGGACCATGCTACAGATGTCAGGGAGATCACCTCATTCATGATTGTCCCTTACCTCCACTCACACAACCCCAGTCAGTAACAATTCAGGGCTTTTGCCAAGAATGTGGAAAGGAGCATCTTTTACGAGATTGCCCTAAGAATCCTAATAATATGCCAAAAATCACTCCTATTAACGTTATTGGGTTGGTGGTAGACTCCACAGGAAGTGTGACATCCACCGCACCAGTACAGGTAGTGACTAGAGCTCAGGCATTGCAGCAGAACCAAGGGGTAAACCAGGATAAGAACCCAGAGGCTAGTGAAACCGAGAGAGTGACAAAGAAAAGGACTAGAGCGTGGAAAGATAGTCGGGAAAGAATGAAAAGACAATGGGCTAAAAAGATGAGTGAACTTGAGGAAAGCATAAGAGAAACCAAAGCCAGGATAACTGAACTCACATCTCAAACTCCCTCTCACACTACCCCACCACCACCATTCCCATCGCCATCCGACCCGCCACCTTCCAACCCACCTCATACGATTCCACCACCCCCTAGAGTAGGATCAGTATTAGCTGATCCCACTCCTGAAGACATAGACATGATGCTTAAAGCATATCAGGCCAGAATCCAAGAAGGGCCAAATGTCACAGATCATGACAAGTGCTACCCTAGAGCTGACCTAGAGATAGAAAGAACCAAGCTTTGCGCGAAAATGGTCGCATTGGCTCAGACTATGTTTGAAGCCAGTCGCCTTTTCAATTACTCGGGCTCAGCCAAGACGCAATTACACTTGGATGGACTTCTAGAGAAGTTAGAGGGCATAATTGCAAGATCTGCCAAGGAAGAAAAAAATCAAGAAAGAGATAAAGCAAGCAAAAACATGACCCATCCCCCATCAAAAGCTTATGAGCCCAAGTCCACTGAACCAGACAATCCCCCCTCCCTAGAAAGAATCGAAAATCTAATGGCACAATCACAAAAGGAACTCGCCTCTCAACACCATGACAAGGCTAGTGAAAGAGCGGGTCTTCCTACCCAGAAAGCCTATGTGCCTGAGGCCTACGTGCCTAACTCTACGGAGCCAGACACCTCTTCTTCTATGAATCAATACACACCAGAATTCCTACGCGAGATTCAAGAAGACAAATGGGCTAAAGAAAGTGAAGTTCCCCCTCCCATTGAACTTGTGGATGACACACACGATCAATTCCCACAAGACCTTCCTTCCATTTATGGAGAGCAGGAGAGCACCCAATCTCAAGAAAGATTAGACTTCGAGTCTAATTCTTTACAAGAACTACCCCATTTCACAGGCCCATGGGAAGCAAAGCCACATAAGAAGCCATTTGGATTAAGCTTTTGTATACAGAATTGGGTTTGTATACTAGGGCACCAATAATCTTTGGAGATAATACAAGTTCACTTCACCTTGCAGCTAATCCTATCTATCATGCTAGGACCAAACATATAGAGGTCCATTGCCATTATGTGAGAGAGAAGTTGTTAAGCAAAGACATTCAACTAACCTATGTATCAACCAACATGCAATGTGCAGATTTGTTGACCAAAGCTTTGGATGGAACTAAACTTTGCAGGTTCAAAGCAATGATTGGATTGCAGGATATACATGAAGACTGAAGATGAAGACCAAGCCAAAATGTTTGGCTTGAGGGGGAGCTGTTGGTGTAATTCACAAGCCTACACATTTGGCTTGATAGATACATTGAAGTCCATACACATATGGAGAAGCATAGGAACCATTGCTAGTGGTTAATTACCATTTTATCTTGTTGTAAAAGTCAAATTGACTTGGAATCTTTTGTAATCACCTACCAAAAGGATTTGTGGAAAATGTTAGCTCTTTGTCTGAAGGAATATCTCCTAGGATATAGGAGCTTGATCATAGGGAGCCAAAAGTTTGAATTTGAATTCAAATTTGCACTCACTCTCTATAAAAGAGGTCATGAAAAAGTTGCGGTTAGAACTCATCACTCCCGAGCTTCTCATTACTGATTCTGAGTGTGTGTGATGCCTACACTCTAGCCCACACCTATCTACACCATTAGGCAATGACATTCATGCAATTGGGTTTGTATACAAGTGTTCATTAATACATACATTCACATTGTTCATTTTTGAGTTCTCTGTTATACTCCTTGAAAGTCTGTCAACTTGTGAAGTGCATATGTCAGTCAAATCTTCACCAAATTCAATGATCTAAAGCTTGTTGGGTTCAGCTTGAAGTTATCTACATGTTGCCAAAATTTGAGGAGATTCTATTCAGCCATTTCAGAGAAATTCGAGTCGAGGTGATCACTGGTCAATGTCTGTGTTAAATGTTACACAGTTACGCTGTTTTAATAACTAGCCGAAATCGTACCGAGCAAGTATTTAACATAAAATAGAGGTTCACCATAAACTATATTAAACTTTCAATTATCAAAAGGCGTTGTCAGATCAAGTGGGTTCTTCGGAGTGGTAGGGGTCTGTTTGACAGAGGCCCTGTACTATTTTCCCAAATCCTTACATAACCACAAATACTCTTATCGCGTCTTAGCTCAGATACTTAGTTTTAACTGACCAGTAACTGTTTTTGTGTATTAGGACGCCGAACTTACAGACTAATCTGTTATGGTAACGGAGCAGTAGTCTGGTTTTGACTTGCAGACTAATAGAGTTACTCAACTTACTAAACTTATGCGAATCACTACACACTTCTTCAGGACAGACATGTATACCAGATAGTAATCAGACATACGACCATACCAGAGGGTGTACAGGCTTATCGTATGTCGAACTCAATCAACCGTCATACTAATCACAGTTTAACTCATCACCAAGCTTATCAGTGCTCCAACTCGTAGTTCATACTATTATCGATATTAGTCCTTCCCTGTGAACGGAATAAACAGTGAATACAGAACACAACTGTCAACAACAGATTCACACTCGATACTGCACGTTCATTATTCTGCACTATAGTAGGAATAGACGAACAGACTAAACAGAACAATATAGGAATATGATTCAATATCTTGATGACACCACACCACTCAGACAGTACTCAAACAACTTCTGAGACAAAAAAACGGGTCTCGATCACCCTTTTTCCATTACTTTAAAAAGACGTTTATAGAATGCGCGTACCAATTTTTCGCGCGTAATTCAAGGGACTCCGTTACATCCGGCATACATTTGTCCTACTCTGGCGGCCGTCTAACACTGGCACGCACGGTGGACTCGAACCCACAAGTGATTTTTATTACAAAATTCATTGTTCCTCTACGATTCCTTCTAGATACATATTTCTTGCTAGTCTAAATGTGCGGGCTATTTTTTTCTTAAGTGTTTCTAATAATTGTTTAAGGGTATCAGGTTCTAAAATCTGCGCATCTACTCTAACGGAACTAAGTGCGATGGCTTCAGTAAGCAAAATTTCGGCCTGTGTTTGCAAAAAGGCCTCCTGTAAATAAAAATCGTTTGATAATGCCGCGTCTCTTGCTGTCTTCATGTCCGTTACTTGTTTCTGCATCTGGTTGATTCTGTCTTTCTAGTTGCGTACCTGATTATCTAATCTTCCGAACTGTTGGTTCTGGAACTCTATGGTTTGGTAGTAAGCATCCCGTTCTCTGCGGGCATTTGCTAAATCCTTCTGATATTTAGATTCTCTGTTTAGTTGATGTTTCAGCATGTTGTTGACATCGTCTAAGGATTCTTTTGCTCTTTGTAACTCATCCTCTACCTGCTTTGCTTCTCTTTGCTTCTCTTGATATTTCTGTATTGTGTCCTGCAACTGGACTCTTGTTTCTTCCAGTAGGTTTCCTAGTGCTATTCTTGTATCTTCGGTATCTTTGAGTGTTTGTTTTAACTGTATTATTTCCGCGTCGGCAGCTATCAACATTTCTTCTTTTGCAGCCATTGCCTTATCTCTCTGGCTTGAGCTCTCTTCTTGTACTTGAAGTGTAGCCTGTAGCTGCTTGATCTGCTCTTGTAGTGCATGATTTTCTGCTCTTGCTGCTTGTAATTCTTCCTGAAGAGGGGTGATATCCGCCTCCATTATTTCCAATTTCCTTTGGAATTCTTCTCGGGCACTGTCTGTGACGTGCTTCAGGTGTTGCGGCAGTTGTTGGGATAGATTAATTAAAAGGCGACCCATATTTTCTAGTTCCGAAAAAATTGGTGGCAGGGGAGGATGAGGTTGTGACGAGGTTCCGGCGAGGAGTTGTTGTGAGTTTGGAGGTGAAAAGTTAAGGGAGGATGTAGAGGCTTCAGAAGTTCCGGTGTGGTGACTGGGCTTGATGGGGCTGCGGTATGGTTCCGGTGGGGGGATGGGGTTAGTAGGCGGGGTTTTGGGGAGAGCAGAGTCAGTAGTTACCTCGTTTATTTGTTTTGTTTCTGCATTGTGTGCTTCTGTAGATTCCACGGCCTTCAATAGCTTGTCTAGTGCATCTTGATTGGATTGCTGCTCATTTTCCTGTTGTTCTGATTCTTTTTCGGTCAAAATTATTTCCGTTTCTACTTGATCTTGCTGTTCTTGTTGCTCAATCGATGATTCATTATGCATTGAGGTGGCAGTATCATGAAACGTCTCTTCTTCTTGCTTTTCTTTATCATCATCTTGTTGCGAACATTTGTTTTATGTAGGGTACAAGTTTCAAATTATGTAAATACCTTTGGGAAGTCTTCAAATACTTCAAGAAGGCTCATATTATTCATAAAATGTAGCAAAAATACCACGTGAGTTCTAGAACACGGTGAGTCAAATTAGTGAGTCACAAGGGAGCTTCAGTGGTGTCCTAGTGGAAGGTCGATGTGGCTAGTTCTCAAAGTCCATCAATACTTTGCTTATTTGAGCACTTGAGTCATGTAATACCTCCATCCAAGTGTCTACCACGAATTTAGATGTATTAGGAAGGTTTTATATTAGTTTCCCATGCTATAAAAAGAGGAGAAAAGTCGTGATCTTGTGGGATGTCCAAGAGAGTCATATGTGTATCTCTACACTGCTGTAGTTTTGTATGCAGAGATTGCAGAGCTTGTATCTCCCTCATTATATATCCAAATTACATGTTTGATAGCTCATTGGAAAGCTCTTACTGTCTACTTTCTTCCTGTAAATTTTCATAATCATTGGATTTGTGAGCTGAGAGCAATACTCTCTGCAAGTAGTGTGTGTTCTCTGTTTTTTATCCCTGCTGAAGGTCTCCATTAAACCTCAAACTTGCAGAGGTCATATCTCCTTGTGTATGTATCCAAATCATGTGTTCTTTAGCTTGTTAGAAAGCTCTTTAAGTCTACTTGTATTCTGGAAAGTTTCAAAGTCATTGGAGTTGTGAGTTAAGAGCAGTAGTCTCTGCAAGTGATATGTGTCCTCAGGTTCATCTCTGTTTCAAGGTCTCCATTAAAGCTGCATATTGCAGAGGTCATAGCTCATTGTGTATTTATCCATTTGAGGTGTTCTATATCTTGTTGGAAAGCTCTTATAGTCTAGTTTATGTGTGTGAAACAGTTTTGGAAAATTCCAAGAGAGTAAAGAGAAATTTGCTCTGTAAGAAAATTGGTTTGTGCATACAAGTTTGTGAAAAAGTCAACTAGGTCCTGTTGGGTTTCACCTACTTCTAGCTGTACTTTGGAGATCAATAAACTCCAACACATCTTTATCCTTTCCTGCTGATCCTTGTGCTTCACTTTCTGAGGAGCTAATCCTGATACGTTTTCTGCGGAACAACTGATTGAGCTCTTCTTCATCTTCTTCTTCCTCATCTTCTAGTAGTTGAACTGAATCTTCGTGCCTTAAAACTGGTCCTCGTGGTGGTGGTTGAGCGGCAAGTATGGTTGGGAAGAAAAAAGAAAGGATGTGGGGAAGTCTGGATCAAGGGGTGGTTCCTTCCTGATTTGTTTCACTATGGCGACACACTCCTTATGGATTCGGTGAAAGAAAAATGAGGCGAAATTAACGGGTTCTCGTGCAGCAAGGTCGATGGCGGAATAGAATGGTCGGGAGATACCGTATGTGCGTTTTTGGAGGTTAAGGATTGCGACTAAGAACTGTAATGCAGTTCTTTCAGGTTCGGGGCGGCAGAGAATGGCGTATTCATTTGATGAATGGTGCGGGAAGAGTTCGGTCATGCGGGCTACGGGGATACTGGGGCCATTCTCGCGGCCTTGTGGAGTGAGGCGGAAGGCTTCGGAAAAGGCCTGGAAGGTTATTACGGTTCTAGATGGTAGGGAAGGGAAGAGCAATTGTCGTTCAGCGATGGGAGATTGGGCGATGGCTTGGATAATGTGTGTGAAGAAGGGATGGGCTCCCACTGAGTGCCAAGGCAGCTCAGCGAAGTTAGCCAGCCCTCGGATACGCAAGTATTCTCCTACCTCGGTAGGGATACCATCACAAAAAGTCGTGTAGTTCGCCAATGCTTCCATTGCGCACGCGAACACGAATACACAGAGCACAGAGCACGGATACACAGAAAACACAATCACAATCACAAGAGCACAATAGCGTTTTTTGGCGTAACCGAAGAGCTTAAGTACCAATATTACGGTGGGGGGTAGGGATTTATGGTTATCATTGTGCAGTGCCGGAATGATATTGTTTTTAATTTGGTGTGCATGCTTGAGTAAATGGTAAGGAGGGCGGCTTATGACAAAACACGGCTATTTAAGAAAAGAAAAGAAAGAACATAATGAAAAGTAAAACAAAAAAAAATGCGATCCACCGCCGAATGATTTAATGCGGATTAATAGCGCTTTGATACGGCCGAAGCTTCGAGCCGTTGATTGCTTTTGGAAGTGGATTTCCGGTCAACGTAGTCAACCGAAAAGTTGCTGGCCCGATTTGCTATGAGATTTTGTAAGGACCGAACCACCGTAATTTGAATTTGCCTGCGGATCTGTTGGACTTTGCATTATAGAAAAGTACAAGCTGTCCGACCGAAAACACTGGAGTTTTCAGGTTTTGATCGTGCGTTCTTGCCTGTCTTAATTGAACTTCGTGCATGGTTAAAAAACTGAGCCATCGGTGTTTGTCTAACTCTCTGAGTGTGTCCAACCGAAATGTCAGTGAGTCTTCCGGTAGCAGTTTCTGGGTAATGGCTACTCGTAAACTTGGTATAACCATCTCCATTGGCGCTATTGCTTCTAAGCCATAAGCTAATTTGAAAGGTGTCAATCCTGTTGTTACCTTGTAGGTAGTCCGGTATGCCCATAATACTGCAGGTAGTAGTTGATCCCATCTTTCCGGTGATTCCATGATTAATTTTCGAAGGATATTCAGCAGAGATTTGTTTGTACTTTCGGCCAATCCATTGGCACGAGGATAATAAGGAAAACTAAATTTATGTGTAACCTGGAACGACTGTGTAAGTGCCTTCATTAAATTGTTTACAAAATGAGTGCCTTGATCTGAGACAATTTCTAGTGGTAAGCCAAAACGTGGAAAGACATCGGTTAGCAGACACTTTGCTACTGTAACTGCTGTAGCAGACCGTAAAGCCCAAGCTTGAGCCCATCTAGTTGCATAGTCTGTACAGGTCAGTATGTAACGGTTGTTACTGAAGACTGCTGGTGGTGTAATTGGACCGATAAAATCTAGATCCCACTTCCGGAAAGGTTCTATTGGTAAGATGGGTTGCAAAGGAAAAAAATGACGTTGTAATGGTTGACCCAATCTTTGACAAGTATCACATTGTTTGACAAACTGTAATATATCTCTGTACATTGTTGGCCACCAGAGACCACCCTGTAGAATTTTCCGGTGAGTTAGATCTGCAGCAAAGTGTCCACCGGAAGGAACCGAGTGAGCCAAAGTGATAACTGAGTTAACTTCATGTGGTGGAATACATCGAAGTAGGATTCCGGTGTGATCTACATAATATAGTTCTCCAGCAATTAACCGAAATCGGCGGCTAAAAACTGCAATTTTCCTGCATACTGTTCTAGAAGTCTGAGATGGAAGGCAACCATTAGTGAGAAAGGTCAAGATCTGATCATAATATGAAAATGGGATAGGTGGGTCTACAGAATCTTCATTAATTGGTTCTGATACATAAATCGCGGGTGTCGTCTCATCTATACCCACCGGAGCTTCACCGGAATCTAAGCGGGATAAAAAATCTGCTAAGGCGTGTGAACTGCCTGGCCGCTGAATGACTTCGTAATCGAATTCTTGCAAGAGTAAGACCCATTGCGCTAATCGATCACCTAGATGTTGTTGCCGAACTAAATAGATAAGTGCAGCGTGGTCTACATGAAATGTGAATTTACGGCCTAGCAAGTAATGTCTAAATTTCTTGACCGAATATACTAGCCCTAGACATTCTCTTTCTGTTACAGAGTAATTTTTCTCAGCAGGCGCTAATCTTCGACTTGCATAATACACTGGTCTAAACCATTTATCAATTTGTTGCATTAATACACTTCCAATTGCTATATCTGAAGCATCAACAAATATATGAAACGGGTGATCCCAGTCCGGCGGTTGTAAAATAGGAACTTGTGCTAATAAATGCTTTAAACGATCAAATGCTATCTGACATTCCTGGCTCCATTCAAATTGTCGAGGTGTTTTGCTGATTAGCTTGTTTAGTGGTATAGCCAGATGAGCAAGCCATCGTAAGTGCCTTCCATGCCACCGTACTTGGCCCATAAAGCGCATAACTTCTTTTGGAGAAGTTGGCACCGGAGTTTCTAATACTGCTGAAATCTTATCTGGATCTACTTGGATACCTTGTGCAGATACAATGTGGCCAAGTAACTTGCCACATGAGACCGCAAACACCGATTTGTTTGGATTCAAACAGAGTCTATATTCTCTGCATTTCTGAAAGTAGCACCGTAAATGAAACATATGTGCTATCATCTTACCGAAAATTGAAAAATCGTCAAGATATACTTGCATAAATGAAGTGAGATAAGGAGAAAATATCTCCTGCATACATCTTTGAAATGTGCTTGGTGCGTTTCTTAATCCAAACCACATTACCGTACAAGCAAAGACACCCCAATTGGTAATAAATGCAGTTTTCGGTATATCTTCTTCGCCATTCTTACTTGGTTGTAGCCACTGTACCCATCTAGAAATGAATACATCTCATGACCTGCTACTCTATCAAGCATGGTATCCAAAAAGGGAATTGGAAAGGGATCCGGTACGGTTGCTGCATTTAATTTCCGGTAATCTACACAGATTCTCAATTGCTTGTTTTTCTTAGGCACAATCACAATCGAAGAGATCCATTCAACATGCTCTACTGGTACGATAAATCCAACTTTCAATAACCTATCAAGTTCTGCCTTAACCTGGGATGCATAATGGGGATTCATCCGATAGCTGGTTTGCTTTATCGGTCTTGACTCTGGCTTTAGCATGACCCTGTGTTGGTAGATACTGGGGTCCAATCCTTTCATGTCTTTGTAGTCCCATGCAAAGACATCAATGAATTCTTGGAGTAGCTGGATTAAATCTGCTCGAAATGTTTCCGGTAAGTTTTGCTTTATCTTCACAGGACGCGGATGATCTTTATCTCCTAAATTGTAAGTAATCAGCTGATCTTCGGGGACATAGAACTGTTGATGTCTCTCTGTGTTGTCTGTTGGTTTAAAAAGTTGCTGCAATTCATCGTCATGTGTCGAAATAGTGTCTTCCTTCTTAGCCTCTTCTGTGACCGGTATTACTGTACAGACTGAAGCATTCCAATCATCTACAACGTGCTATAGATCAATAGTCCCTAATGAAATTAAGTCAACGTTACTCTTCAAAAACTCTTCTTCTTCATCATCTGACAATCCATCTAGCATATGGACTGGTTCAGCAAAATACGGTCTAGCGTGTAACTCGCAAGGTTGTATAGCATCTAATTTTACCACATATCTACGATTGGCATCTTTAAACGTAAGCTCTTGTGCAGACCAGTCTTGTATTACCTTCGCATGTTTCAGCCAAGGTCCGCCGAAAAGAAGGTTGTAATCCAAAGTGGATTCTGGCAAATCTAGTATAACAAAGGTCATTTTAAAGGTCGTACCTTGCAAAGTGATGGGTACATTTTGCACAAGTCCTACAGGATGGACTCTTGATTGATCTTCCATTCTGACAAAAAATTGAACTGGTTCGATTTTGGTCCATCCTAGTCTTTTGCATAATGCCGCAGTCACAATGTTAACACCAGAGCCTCCGTCAATTAATACCTGCGTAATCTTATGATTCTTATACCATACTGTAATCAAGGGAACTGAATGATCAACCGTGGAATCAGGTTCCGGTTGAACTGCTGCTGTTGCCGAAATACAAGAAGGTACCGGACTGAACTGTTGTTGGAACTGTTGTCGAATTCCAGGTACTAATGTCAGTAGTTGGCCCAAAGGCAGAGTGATCGATGCCTTAGATAAGATCTCACAAGCCTGTTGAGATTGATTGACAGGCTCTACTGATGTTGAAGTTGATGCCTCTGCTGATGCGGAGGTGTCTACAGTGGGCAATGTATCTGCTGCTGATGATGTTTCTGCTGCTAACTCCCTTTGTTGTGTTCCTTCCTTTGTTAACAAGGGTTGGGCTACCGGAATAGGCTCTGGAAAGACTGGTGGTTCTGTTGTGGTCCATTGACTAGCTTCGTTATACATTCTGTGTTGTTCACGTACCCCTGGTTCAAATATTTTGTGCTGCCGGTTGCAATTGTTTACCGGAACGAGTCTGGACTGCAGCAGCCTGTGTCTCTACCGGTGTGAGTTTTACCATGTTGGCCATTGGATTTTGGCGTTCCTTCTTCCTTTGATCATACTCAGCTGCATCTTTGCAAAATCTTCTAATATGTCCGAATTCGCCGCAAAAATGACAGCATGGTGGTGGTAGATTGGGATTTTCTGGTGGTACTCCGTTCTGCCAGCGGTTTGCATTAAAATTGTTGTTCCTCTGTCCTCGGTAGTTATGATATCCTTGCGGTTGATTGTTTCTCAATTGCAGAGGCACGTAGTGATTCGCTGGCTGTCCATGTTCTTGAATAACTGCATTGACCGTTGCTGTTCCCTATATTCTGGCATTGTAAACACAGTTTCTAGTGGTGTGTCCGGCAGTGTTGCAGATAGCACAAAACGTTTGATTGAGTGCACAATTGGCACTAGTATGACCTGAATTTTTGCATATGTTGCAGTATACCTGTCTAGTCATATCTTCTGCAACATTCTTGTTTGCTTTTAACCATTCTAAATCTTCTGTAAATCAACCGACTTTGTGTTCCAGTTGCAGAGTCATTGCAATGACTGCATCGAGGGACATGGCTCCGACACATCTTATGATCATGATCTGCTTAAGTTGTGGAACCAAGCCATTGATGAACCACTGAGTGATAACATCATCTGGTAAGTTAGCATGGGCCGGTGGTAGCTGCCTTAAGTGTGTTCTGAAGAGAGTAGCATACTCCTATACAGTTTGATTTGGTTTCTGTCTGTTGTTCTAATCAAAAATTTTGGCTGGATTTTTTTTTAGCTTGAATCATTGCAGAAAAGCATCTCGTACTGCTTCATAGGTGCCGAAATGATTAATATCATATTCTGTAAGCCATCTAGCTGCTTCATTAACAAGTGTAGATTGGAAGACAATAGCTTTGTAGGCCTGATCCGGTGGATGATTGAGTACTGCGTAGCTTATCTCGAAGGTGCGTACGTGAGCATCCGGATCATCTCCTGGAAATCCACCAAACTTAGTGTACGTCACTCCCGTTGGAGGTGGCCTGGTTGGACATAACTCTTGTTGTCCGTTCATTGTGAGCGTGTTATACTTTCCTTCTGAACTACTGGAATCTGTATCGTCGGATAACGCACTTTCCGGTGCGATTATCTTGTCTAATATGCTTCGAATCTCTGTTTCGAACAGCCTTCCTTCCTCCTTGATGTCCAGTGTATGGGAACTTGCTTCCAAGCACGGCAGATGGGCTGAAGATTTAGCAAAAAATGCTAAATCGTCACTGAAAAACTGTGATTCTCTTACCGAAATTTCATCGGAATGAACCGAAAGTGTGCCCGAATTCGGCGTTTTTTTGCCTTCGCCGATTTCTGTGACTAAAGTGTTTCTAATTGTAGATGAATCTGAATCTTTTCCCAAGAGTGTTAAGCTAGATTCCAAATGCGTCTTGGTAGGTTCTGGGATTACTATATCTTTGACAGACTGTGCCAAAATAGTACCGGACTCTACTAGAGGCGTAACAGGTTCTACCGGAATATGACCGGAATTAGTTTTAGCGTTCTTAACTTTCTTGACAACTGGGTCAGTCCTAGTTGTACTTCTACCTTCCAAAGTTGGTTTTAGTACTCTAGACTGATGGTTCTTGGGATACGTTTCACCGGATCGAGTAACCGGCATATATCATCTTTTGTACTATTCGCGTAGTATTACTAACGGGACAGTCTGCAACAGTCTGGTCTGTTGCTACTGCCAATCAAACGATAGTCTAATTCTGATAAATGACTGGCAATTTTGATGCCACCTTCCCACAGACGGCGCCAAGTGTTAAATGTTACACAGTTACGCTGTTTTAATAACTAGCCGAAATCGTACCGAGCAAGTATTTAACATAAAATATTTGAAGTCATGAATGAAGTGGTGCTATGAAAGCTGTTGTGTCCATCGCCGAGCTGTTGGTCGCGCGACGGACAGGACAAGCGACGGACAGTACTATGTCGATCGCCAAGCGGCACGACTGACTGGCCGGTTGTGTCTGTCGCGTGATTTGCCACGACTGATTGAAGGGTGCCATCCGTCATGATGGATGGGTGAAGCGCGATCGACAGAGGACTAGTTTAATGCTTTTTGGCCACGTGTCCACCGCGAGGCTGTCAATCAGCGACTGACCGGCTGTCAATCGGAGGGGCTGTCAATCGGCGACTGCCCGGCTGTCAATCGGGGTGTCAATCGACGACTGATTGGCGAATGATTGGGGCCCTCGTTTTGCGTGCTCAATTCAAAAACTTCTTGGGTCTTGCGTGTCCGTCGCGACGTCTCCACGATTGATGGCTTCAGCGATCGACGGATTCCACGTTCGACCGGTCCATGATTGATACCTGAGCGTGTCCATCGCAGGCTAGAAAGAGAAAAGGTCCATCGCAGGCTAGAAAGAGAAAAGGCGCTTTTGAGCGTGTCCGTCGCGACGTCTGCACGCGGCTGTGATGGATAGGAGTGGCTTTGTCGATCGTCTTCTAAGATGACGTGGCTGCGATCGACAGAGAATATTTTTAATTCTTAATTTTAGTTCGACCAAGTGATCTACTCGGCGGGCAACGCGTGCGAAAAGCTTGTGAAACTTCTCATTTGAATTAGGCACCGTTAATTGATTCTCGTTGTTTGTGCAGGAGTGTTGTCTTCTTCACTTGTTTTTGGAAAAAGAGAGAAAAGAAAAAGAAAAAAAGAGAAGAGGAAAAAAAAAAAGGAAGAAAAAGAAGAAAGAAGTAAATAGAAAAAGAAAAGATTCGAAAGAAAAAAAGAAGAGAGCTACCTTTTATTGTGGGATTTTTGGGCTTCTCATGATGCTTCTCTGCTCAGAGCTTTAGAAAAAGATTTTCTTGGAAATACCCACCGCGGCAAGATAATCTTCGGTTCCTTTTGGCCATGGATGTGGCTTCATCCTCTCTCGTCAAAAGTAATCGGGCCCCTCCCCCTAGGGAGACCGATATCCTGGCCGCGCTGCTCGAGGGGGGGTCGTGTGCCGCCCCTGGGGCATCCGAAAGTGTTGAATCCCCCACTGTTTCCCTCAGTAGACCCGCAGTTCTGTCGGCTCAGGAGGAGCTCAAGAAGGTTTGCCTCGTCGGCCAAGTGTTTGGCCCTAGGCCCCCGCTCGAAACTGTGCGACAATGGCTTCGAAAAGAGTGGTTCCCTCGAGGACTAATTGTTAGCAAATGTCAGTTCTTACCAGCGAACCACATGCTGCTAGTCTTTGAAAATGAAGAGATGGCGTTCCAAGCCCTTAGCGTTGGCACCTGGCAGTTCGGTCGGGCGACCCTGTGCCTATTCAGATGGTCCTCGGACTTTACTCCCGACAAATCGAAGTCGCTTCGGTACCCTCTTTGGGTTGAGCTCCCTAACCTTCCTTACTTCTTGTACAACTTCGTGTGGGACATTGTCTCTCCTATCGGCAAGCCGCTGGCTTCACGCGAAGACGTTGGTGGTCTCATCTATGAAGGTGCAAGACACTCGTTCAATGCTAGGTGGCACCCCCAAATCTGTGTCGAGGCCGACCTCAGTTCGCCGCTTCCTTCAATGATCAAAGTGGACATGGGCGAAGGAGATGTATGGGAACAGGACATCACATACAAAAACCTTCCCAACGCGTGCTTTCGTTGTGGCCAGCAAGGTCACAGGATTAAAGATTGCCCTCTCAGGCAAAAAAACAAGCGCTTTCAAGAAGCCTCCAAAACCGCTCAAGACAACTTTGGCGATTTGACCCACTCGACCAAGGAGGGGGAAGGCAAGGGCATCCTTAATCCGCAAGCTGATGCTGATGGCTTCATTGAAGTTAGAAGAAGAAGGAAAAGAAGCCCTAGGGCCAACTGTGAGAGAAACAACCTGCCGCTTACCCCCTACAGCAATTTGTATTGCAATCTAGAAAAGGAGATCAATGAGCTTGACTACCCAGGTGGGAAGCTACTTGAGATAGACACCTACGACAAAGCCCTAGAGATCCCTGACAATAAAGAAACCCCCCAGGAGGGTTACACTACAAGCAAAGAAGATGGTTTCACCACTAGTAACGAAGACAACATGGATATTGAAAGTTCCATCATTGGATCGACGATCCCGGAAACGGTGCCGAGCACGGGGCCCAAGTCTCCCCAGCAAGGGGCATCCCACAAAGGAAAACAGCCTATGGAGTTACCCTGGAAAAGCCCCCACAAGAACCGACTTCTAAGTCGGGATCAGATCCCAGCGAAAAAGAAAGACGAAGCCAAGAGAAGAAAGGACAAAGCTCCCTCCCACAAAGAGGGATCAATGCAAAAATGATTGTCATCTCGCTAAATGCTAGAGGGCTAACCGACCCCTCAAGAGCGACCATCATTGGTCAATGGCTTCGCGACATTAGCTTAAACCCAGACTTTATATGTATTCAAGAGATTAAAATTGACGGAGAAGATCTCCAGAAACGGCTCAGACAGATCTCCTCGGCCCATGTGTGGATCCCAACGAAGCACCAGCGGGGGTCTGGAGGAACGGCTATCGGTGTTAAACAACTCTGGTTTGAAAAGCTTGAGAACTCCATTGAAGATGTAAGTCACCGTTGGATTGCTGTCTCTTTTGGTGCTCCTCTTTGTGTTACTATGGTTTCTTTGTACGCCCCTAACGGGGATTTGGAGAGACTGAACACTTGGGCTTCCTTAGACTCGCTTCCCCACAACATGCTTATTTGTGGAGACTTCAACATGGTGGAAGACCCTATGGACAGATGGATGGGCAAGGGCAGGGTCATCGACAGTCGGGAGAAAGAAACGTGGGACATGACCAAACTCCACTTGGATTTGATTGAGTTCAAAGACTCGAGTGGCTTTTCTTGGTCGAATCTCCAAGCGGGCGAGGACCTGAGGAAAGCTAGACTCGATAGATGCTACATCTCTCAGAGTTTTACTCAACAGTGGGGCCACCCTACCATCACGCAACGCAGTGACCTCACTATCTCTGATCACTACCCGATCGTTATCACTTTTCAACCTTCCAACAAAATCCGCAAGGCTCCGTGGTTCCATGCCAACGCAACCACCTTCTCTCTCCCTTCCGTCCACCAAGAAATTGCCGATGTGTGGAAAGTGGCGTTCGCCTCTGGCTTGGCCCCTGCCAAGTGCTGGAGAAGTGCGGTCGACAAGTCTCGTAAGATCATGATCAGAACTAAGAAGATGCTCGAGACTGTGCGGCGGGCTCGTAGGGAAGCCCTTTACCACAGACTCTGGCGGCTCGAGGAGGAAGTGAACAAAGGAAAACAACAAGCCCAGAAAGGCCTCAGAAAAATCAGAGCAGTGTTGAGATACGAGGAAGAAATACAAAGGAAAAACTTGCAAATCTTCTTCAAGGAGTGGTGGGCTGGCAAAGCCGACAAACCCACCAAAGAGATGTGTCGTATCCTTAAAAGGAAACACATCAGAGAGTCGATCCCCCTACTGCTAGACCCACATGGCAATGTATGCAATTCAGAAGAAGATAATTTTGGCATCATCGAGGGGCACTTCACGAGACTCCTGGGAACCTCGAACCCCCTTTCCCACCATAGAAGGGACTGTATGGCTGCCATTTCTAGGGTTTCCCCCCGGAGGATTCCACCCAACCTCCACTCCCTGCTTCATGCCCCTATCTCGGAATCAGAAATCATTGAGGTCATTGATGCCCTCCCTCTCGGTAAAAGCCCGGGACCCGACGGACTCACTAACGAGTTCTTTAAATCCTTCAAGCTGGTGGTTGCCACCCCTCTTCGGATGGTTTGGCAAGAAGCGCTAAAGTTTGGTGCTCTTCCTTCTTGTCTAAATAATGGAATTATCAAGTTGATACACAAGAAGGGGGAAAAGAACATAATCGAGAACTAGCGGCCTATTACGATGCTCCAAACAGGATACAAGATCATCGCCAAAGTCATTGCCAACAGACTCTCGTGCCACCTGAGATCTTGGCTTAGTGAGGACCAAAAAGGTTTCATCAAAGGCAGGTCTATCCTGGAAACCATTATGGATATTTGGGAAGGTATTCAATTTGCAAATGAGTCTAATCAAGATGTGGTTTTCCTCAAGATCGACTTTGACAAAGCCTACGACAGGCTAGAATGGGACTATATTCTGTAGTCGCTCCAAGATCTCGGACTTAGTCAGAAATTCACCAAGATGATCGCGACCCTTCTCGGAAACGCAACGACCCAAATTAACGTTAACGGCAAACTTTCGAAGGCGATCCATCTTAGAAGATCTATTAGACAAGGGTGCCCTCTGGCCCCCCTTCTTTTTGCCATCGCCACTGAGGGGCTGAGTAGACTTGTGGCTCATCATGTGGAGGCTGGCAATATCAAAGGCCTCCGGCTGCCTCACGACCACAGTCAAATCATCATGAGACTTTTTGCTGATGATATGAACGCGTTCGTCCACAATGATAATACCAGCCTGGAGACTTTCTGGAGGTGTCTTGCTACCTTTTGTGATGCCTCCGGATCCAAAATCAACCACTCCAAGACCGCCTTTAGGGCTATTGTGGGACAGCATCCTGGCCTTCTCATTGATCATGGCTGTCAAATCATTCCGCAGGGCCAAATCCTTCGACTTCTTGGAATCCCCTTGGGGTTTGGCGTCTCTATGGAGCAGCGATGGAACTGGGTGTTGGCTAAACTCGAAAACAAACTTAACTATTGGAGAGGTATGCAAATCAATCTCGCTGGGCGTGTGATGGTTATCAACACATTCCTCCTCTCTTCTACCATCTATTTCCTTTCTTGTTGGAGACCGAATGAGCAAGGCCTGTCCAAACTGAATAGTATTTGTAGAAACTTTCTTTGGACGGGCGATCATAACAGAAGGGGGGTGCCTAAAATCAAATGGGCCATCTGCACTAGCCCTAGAGATAGCGGGGGGCTTGGTATCCTGGACATTGGGTGTATGGCTAACAAACTGGCAGCCAAATGGATGATTAAGGCTTGGTGCAATAGGGAGGCCTCGTGGGCCAAGCTAATCTTCAGAAACAAGAATGAGTTGGCCCTCACGGGGTTCCCGAACTGGAAGAATCTTGACATCATGACCCTACTTTTCTCCCCGATCCCCGTCTTCCCGAAAGGCTCCAATCTCGTGTGCTCCCTTTGGAAGGGCTGGAATAAAGTCAAAAGCTTCACAAGAATTAGTGAGGACTGGAAGTGGGCGGCCGGAATCAGACAAAACGACTCTATCTGGTTTCCGATACATGGCATCCGGAGTGTGGAGTCGTGGAACATTCAAAATGCCAAGAAGCTATGGAACAAAGGATTCAAAAAATGGAAACACCTCTGGAAACATGACACCAACAACTGGATCAACTTCGAGGATATTGACCCTCGCATAAACATCTCCTACGAAGAATGGAACACTTTGCAAAGCAGATGCCTCGCTTGGGATCGTCACAAGACTCGCCTTCTCATGGGACACGACACACCGAACTCGCTTGGTCTCAAATGGCACAATGGAAATAGCCTACTCAAAATCCCGAACATCAAAGAAACGGCTGACCTCCAGATCAGCCTCAACAAGAAGTGGTGCCTGTCTTGGACGCGGCTTCGGTGGGACATGAAATTCATGGGTATCTGGCACCCCCTTATTGAGATTAAGAAGTCTGTCCTCTTATGGCAAATTCTTCATCGAGGAATTTGGACCAACCATAAGGCTAGCAAACTTTGTGGGATCCCTCCTTGGTGCAAACGCTGCCACCGTGCTATCGAAGATGTCCCACACATCTTCCTTACTTGCCCCAACTCCTACAGAATCTGGTAGACGGTTAGAATGAAAATCAGACTTCAAAAACAGCTTAGTTGGAAACAAGTCCTTTTGGGAGAAGCGATCGGCTGCTCTGCGACACTCTGGAACGCCATCAGAGGGGAAGTCCTGTGGAAAATTTGGCGGGAGAGGTGTGCTCTCAACTTCGGCGATCCCCCCAGGGAGTGGTCGATTGAGAAATCACTATTCCTCCTGGGCAAAAGGATCGTTAACAGTAAGAAGTCCCCCCCTTCAGGCACCATCAAGTCCTCCTTTTGATCAACAACAAGCTCAAACCCAAGTGGGCCCCGCATGAGGGCGATGAGAGGGTGATTAACCTTCTCTGTAATGCAACCTAGGATTCAATCAAGCTTCCCCTGCTTTGTGGGATTTGGGGGGTCCCGTGGGCACTAGTCCCCTTCGTTTGTACCTTTGTTTCTTAATTTAATTCAAGTCCGGGAGAGTAGGCTATTGCCGAACTTCCTTTATATTAAAAAAAAAAAGTATTTAACATAAAATAGAGGTTCACCGTAAACTATATTAAACTTTCAATTACCGAAAGGCGTTGTCAGATCAAGTGGGTTCTTGGGAGTGGTAGGGGTCTGTTTGACAGAGGCCCTGTACTATTTTCCCAAATCCTTACATAACCACAAATACTCTTATCGCGTCTTAGCTCAGATACTTAGTTTTAACTGACCAGTAACTGTTTCTGCGTATTAGGACGCCGAACTTAGAGACTAATCTGTTATGGTAACGGAGCAGTAGTCTGGTTCTGACTTGCAGACTAATAGAGTTACTCAACTTACTAAACTTATGTGAATCACTACACACTTCTTCAGGACAGACATGTATACCAGATAGTAATCAGACATACGACCATACCAGAGGGTGTACAGGCTTATCGTATGTCGAACTCAATCAACCGTCATACTAATCACAATTTAACTCATCACCAAGCTTATCAGTGCTCCAACTCGCAGTTCATACTATTATCGATATTAGTCCTTCCCTATGAACGGAATCAACAGTGAATACAGAACACAACTGTCAACAACAGATTCACACTCGATACTACACGTTCATTATTCTGCACTACAGTAGGAATAGACGAACAGACTGAACAGAACAATATAGGAATATGATTCAATATCTTGATGACACCACACCACTCAGACAGTACTCAAACAACTTCTGAGACAAAAAAACGGGTCTCGATCACCCTTTTTCCATTACTTTAAAAAGACGTTTACAGAATGCGTGTACCAATTTTTCGCGCGTAATTCAAGGGACTCCGTTACATCCGGCATACATTTGTCCTACTCTGGCGGCCGTCTAAGAGTCTGCTACAGTCCTAAAAAATCGGGGGTATAGCTTCATTTGCTAAATTGATTTCTCTTAGCATAGTTTATCTTTTTACATCATTTAACTTGGAATAGTTAGCTTGCTAGGCTAATTAAATACCCCTAAAAGGAATTTTTCCACTTCCTACTGTGCTGGTCATACTCAGTAAAAGATCCAGCAGGTGTCAAGACATAAATAGAAGGTTTTCTTCAGATTTTGAGTTTCAAAGTTATCTGTTTTGTCTCAATCATTACAAACATCACTTCGAAAGTACATAGGCCATTTTATGGTGTCTTTGGAAAGCTAAGGAGGTCTACTTATCAAGTCTGAAGCATTAGGGGGCTGGTACAAAGCAGGTTTAGCAGTACCTACTCAATCTCTTGGAGCATCCATCTTTCCCAACAAGAATGTCTTGGGGAAATTGGTCATGAAGATCATCAATCTCAAGGATAGGAGGGGGATTATCCTTCTCCTTGGACCATTTCTCTTCTTGTATTTCTTGCAAGAACTCTTGAGAGTACTCTTGAATTGAAAGAGGCGTTCCAACATCTATGGAATTAGGAACATGAGCTTCCCTTGGTGGTGAGCTTTCTCTTTCAACAACTGGTTGAGCCTGTGGAGGTAAAGAAACTTGAGGTTTGTTTACCAACTGCTCTAATCTTTCTAATAAGCCTTGGAAATGCAAACCCGATTTGATAGAATTTGTATGATTGAACAATTGAGTGGTCTCAAGCATAGATTGAGCTAGCTCTACCATTTTCATGCACATTTTTGTTCGTCCAATCTCTAAATCTGCTCTAGGATAGCTCTTGTCTAGGTTTGCAATGGGTGGCCCTCCTTTAAGTCGAGCCTGGTAGGCCTTCAACATCATGTCCAAGCCTTCTGGGGTTGGATCTACAAGAACAGACCTTGGTTGTGGTCTATTTACAATGGGTGGTGGGTTGGGATGAGAAGATGTGGATGGAGTTTCAGCATGTGAGGAATTTTGAGAGGCGATATCTTCTATTTTGCTTTTTGCATCTGTCAGGCTTTCTTCAAGTTCAGCTAGCTTTCTATTCCACTTGCGATTGGCCTTCTCTCTAATATCCTTCCATGTTCTTGTTTTCCTCCTTCTAGGATCTCCTGATTCACTTGACTCTGATTGTTCAGCTAACTTATCTTGTTTTAAGGCTTGTGCCCTGGTAACTACCTGTATAGGAGCCACATTACTGCTACTTGAACTTGAATTCACCACTAAGCTTGCCACATTAATCGGTGTAACCTCAGGTATACTAGAGGGGTTCCTTGGACAATCTCTCGGGAGATGATCTTTTTCGCACTTAGTACAAAAGCCTTGTATTATGATGTTTTGTCCTTGTCTTGGAGTCAATGAGTGGGGACATTCATGAATGAAATGATCACCCTGAAATCTAAAATATGGTCCTCTAGGGGCTTGTGGTCTCATTTGTCTCAATTGGGGCCTGGGGATTGGATTCGTATACATGACATTGGAGTATTCTAGCTCCCAATTTTGTTCCATAGGTGGTGCCTCATATTGATACGAGTAAATCTCACTATTCTCCGGTGACTATGTAATAAGCTCGTGGACTATCTTCATGGGTGTAGTGAGAGCTTTGAGCATGAGGGTCATTTTCTTAGACTAATGGGGTCATTGGTACCAATGCTCTATTCGGGTTCTCCTCTACCACTGCACAATTAACTGGAATCATGTTGGCAAGAGCTTGTAGTTGGTTTCCTAGGACTAGTTGTGGCCTATATGGTGCCTGATATTGTTGTTGGCATTGAGGTTGATTCTGTTGTGGTGGCCTATAATATGGATGTTGGTATTGGTTATGATAACTACCATGTTGATAAGGTTGTTGATACATTTGTCTGAAAGCCTGCCTATTGTATGGACAATGTTGAGCTGTGTGGTTTGTGTATTTTCTCTCAATAGTGCAATATGGAGCATTCATTTCTCTCATATTCTATTTTTGCAATGGGCATAGGTTAGCCATGTGGTTTTCTCCACAAGTATAACATCTCTTCAATGTGGTGACCCTTTTTTTTTGTCTATTTTGGACTCCTAGCTTCTTTGTAACTTGCTCAGCTATCTCATCTATTTCAGTGGAGATTCTCGAGGTTTGAGTAGTAGAATTGTCAGAATCCTTATAGAGTTTTGACAATTCTAACTCCTCACCCAAGTTGTCTTTTATGTCTATGCACATCCACACACACTCTTCTATGGATCTAGGCTCTTTCAAGTACACATATGATCTTAATTTGGTGCTTAGTAAGCCATCTAAAAACAAGGCCACTTATTTGGCCAGTGCGGGTAACTCTAGAGCAAGGCATCTTCCTAAGTATTGTCTGAACCATCTTCCTGCAAGTCGCATTGTTTCTTGGGGTGTCTGCTTGAAGATGTGGATCAAGGATGATGTATTATGCCTGATGCCACTCTTGGAGAACTCTACAATGAATTCTTCTGGTAGTTGACCTATGTTTTGGTAATTATGGTTGTTCAAAGGTTGAAACCAAGCTAAGGCAGTACCCTTGAGAGTCAAACCAAATGCCTCAAACTGAGTGAACAATTCCTTGACCTATTCAGCTCTTAACAGTTGTTTGAACTCGGCCACATGATCATAAGGATCTCCTGACCCGTGAAAGTAGTTCTTCATTGCCTTGATTTGGGAGGGTCTGAGGGTTCTTGGTTACTCTCGAGGTCTAGGCAATGGAAAATCATGTTCATCTCTTTGATGCCTATGTGCTTGATGTCTCTCTCTTTCATGTCTTCCACCTTCAAATCTTGATCTGTCTCTACCCACATTGTGTGAAAAGCTTACCTCAAATCTCTCTATAGCTCTTTCCCTCCGGTTTTCATGAGCTTGGGATGATCCTAATCCTTGGAGGCCATGGGAAACACTAGATCTTGGTAGAGGAAAAATCAATTCGCCTTGCCAAGTTTATGCGTGCCTGTCATGCTTTGTTACCAAGAACATTTTCTTCGATGTGTTATCTAGGTAGACAACTTCGCTTGGTGTCTCAAGGTCTTTGAATTCGTAGATGGTCATTATTGGGTTAGGTTGATTTGGCTTGAATCTCCAAAAGGCTTCCTCCATTTCTCTATTCAAGAATAGTTCTATACTTTTTTTGTCTTGGGGGATCCAATCTGGAGTGATCACTTTGGTCAAGACTGACTTACCTCTAGGAGTCTTGGGTTCTCGTCCTACATTTCCTTGCTCTAGGTCTCCTATCTCATTCTGGGGAATGACATTTCCAAACTCATTTGTCCTCTCTGCTAAGCTCGTAACCACATACATAGTTCCTTGCTTATCAATATATGAACCTTCTTTGAATTTAACCATTGGGTGTTCAAGTCCAAAGGATTGATCATGATTTTTGAGTTGGACCATTGATCGCCTCAAGCCATCCTCATAGATGCGTGCACCTAATCGTTTGTTCTAAATATACTCCAATTGTGTCTTATATGGACCTTCTGGTGTTTGTAAATAGGCAGTTCTTGAGGTATGTGTGGGTCTCTCCATGCTAAATGACATTTGTGAGTCATTTGTTTCTGAACTTAGTGTGTAGGGATAACCACTTAGTTGTTGTGCCCAAGACCTAGCTGTATGGTTGAGACTAGCCTCATATGATCTTATGCTTTGCCTATCCTTGCCTAAGTGTCTACCAGATCTCAGGTTCATAAGCTTTGTCTTCTAGTTCAAAATTTCCCCGTTGTATTACTCAAAATCCTTGGGATCCCCCTTCATTTCCTAGTCCAACCTAAGGGTCAACTTCAAAATACTATATCTAATAATCCAAACGAGCTTTCCAACAAACCCAAAATCACAACAAACGGATTCTGTATAAGAAAATTCTGCCAATTCAGGGTTCTTGGGGTTAAAACAGGGAAACAAGATCTCTTCGACTATGAGCTAAGGGGCCTTCAATATGCTTAATCACTCAACAATTACTCAAAATAGGCCTTAAAAAGCTCAAAAATAAAAAACCCTTATTTTAACGTTTTGTCTGACTGTCGTGATGGTTAGACACAATCGCGATGGTATGAACACCCGTGATGATGAGCCCATGATGGTCAAGCCACAATGATCAGTCAAAGTCACGATGATCAGGGAAAATCACAATGGTCAAGCTATGACGATGAAGGCACGGTGGTGTGTCACCGCAGAATGATCAAGCCACAATGGTCAGACTGCAATGATGAGAAACACTCATGATGGTCAAGTTGCGACGATCAAGACCACGATGGTCAATGGGATCATGATTGTCAAGCACCGTTGTGATGGTGTATCATTGTCACGATGATGTGACACGATCACGATGGCGTGAGCCAATCGCCAGGATGGTCAGTGACAGTCACGATGGTCAGCTTCTACGACAATTTTTGATAGAAAAATGAAGTTTTTACCTGTGCTTCTTAGCGATTTGTGATGTCCACAGGTTGCCCTCCAGTGTTACTGCACCAAAAAATGCAAACAAGCACCTGTAAAATCTCTCTTGCACTAGTGAAATGAGGAGAATGGATTGGGGAAGGTGAGAAGACCAAAAAACTAATTCAATGGAGATGGAGATGGAGGAGGGTGAGGATGATGATGGTGATGATGGAGATGAACTAAGAAAGAGAAAAATTAGGGAAAAGTAAAGAAATCACCTACAACTCCAACGTCAAAACTCTATGTTTTACCATCACACGCTCGTCCTCGAAGCTCTCTCCCCGACAAGGGCGCCAAAAATCGGTGTAGCTCAAGCATAAACACCACCTCCTTTATTTGTCAATCCGCGCAGACATGAGGATTGGTATGAAGACCATGAGCAGGTGAAGGCACAAATGTGTGAGTGAGAAGTACACTAGCATGCACACACATACACACACACACGCACACAAGGCAAGATCAAAGAGAGGAACAATGGAAAGCTTCGATTACAAAAGAGTTCTCATACAAACGCTCAAATCTACAACAAGCTAACCTCTAAAATGAGCTCTCTATCTCTTTTTATAGTTTTTTGACTAGTTTTGGCCCTGTCCAAACCTAGCGTCTGGCCTAGTTAAAAATTAAGTTCTAGGACTTATTTGAGGGCTCAAACGGAGTCTAAAAATTATGAAAATTGGTAAGATGATACTTCTAATACTCCTCAAGCTCAAGGACTCCTTGGCTTGAAAAAAATGGAGTTACAAAAATATGAAATGGTATTTGCAATGGCTTTTAGTGATGAAAATCACTATTTTTATAGGGATTCCTCCTGAAAATTTGACATGTACTTCTTGGAGCTCCCTATTTGCTCCTTCTTCTTGTGTGTCCACTTCTTTGACATGTTCTTGCACCTCGTTCTTGACCTTGAGTGCTAATACTGTGGGTGGGTGCATGGGTGTAAACAGAGAATTTTGGAAAGCACATGAATATGTTACATGGTGAGCATCACGGACTGATTGGTGTAGAGGAGAAGGGGTTGGTAATGTACTAGCATTGGGAGGTGACACGGGTGAAAAAGTCATGGGGTGTTGTAATGGGAAGAAGGGTTGTTGGGGAAAGAGAATGGAAGAAATGGAAGGGGTGAGGAAAGGGTTGAATGGAATTGGGAAAACTATCATCCCGGGAATGGGTGTAGAGAGTTCAATAGAAGAAGTGGAAATCAAATGTACTATGGCTATTGTTGTGGCACTCACGATGGGTGGAGCTAAAGAGAATGAGGTAGAAGATACAGGGGAAGTTGGGTGTACAAGAGAAGGAAGAGTTCCTGCAGATGTCCAGGTGATTTCCCACGAGTTTTTTACAATCATTTTATAGATGCTTTGATCAAATTTGAATTTAAATTCAGATTTGGCTCTCACTAAAAAGTGATCCCTTAATCTAGGAGATATTCTCTCTAAATGAAGTTTTAGCTTTTCATTCTATCTAACTCCACGAGTTTAGTGGATTTACAAGATTCTTCCAAGTCAATTGACTTTTACAAAGGGTTAAAGATAAAAATCCATAAGCAATGGCTATCATGGGTCTTCAATCATTTGCACATAAAGACTTCTCATGCCTAGCCAAGTGTGTAGGCTTGGCACTTGCACCAACAGTAAGACCAATCATCTAGCTCATGAATGTTGGCATAATAGTCAAAGCATTAGAAACTTTAATTAGAGTTTCAATCAAAGAGCCAAAGGTGGAAGAAATTAGAAAGGAATTAGGTAGAGGTGGTAGAAGTTTCTTTGGAAGGAATGGTGGAAGAAACTTCCAAAACCAATCCTACAATAACACCTACTACAAGTATGCATCATATCAAAAAGAAGACTCAACTCTAATCATGAATGCAACATGTGAAGTTCCAAATGAAGACTGAAGGGTATTCTACATCGACTCAAGGTGTAGTAATCACCTGAGTGGGAACATTGCTTTGATGAATGATTTGGAGAATAAGGTAATCAATCATTTAGTTCAAGCATGTGACAATTCAAAGCACAAGGTGAATTCTATTGGATCAATGAAGGCTAAAGATGGAAGCACTCTTTTGAGTAAGGTTCTGTATGTTCCTACAGTTCCAAAGAATTCGATCAGTGTAAGACGACTTGTAGAAAAAGGATATGAAGTGAGGTTCACTAATGATGGAGTTTATGTTGAAGACCCTAGCCAAGGGTACAAGCAAATTGTTACAGGGAAGAAGGAGGCCTCTTCACATTGAAGGTACAAGGTAATGTTGGACATGCCATGTTCACATATGGAGAGCAAAAGATATTTGAGTTGGATCTTTGGCACAAGAGGTTTGGACACTTCAATGAAAGAGGTATTAAAGAGATGATTAAAAATTGTTCAGTTCTTGGATTACCTAATGTTGCAGGTCAACACATGACATATAGATGTGAAGCATGTCAATTAAGCAAGGCTCACAAGCAATCATACAATAAGCAAGGTTTCATGTATCCGAAAAGACTTGAATTGGTGCATACAGATGTGTGGGGTCCTTCAAAGGACTTTAGTATAAATGGTTCCAGATATTATGTGATTTATGTTGATGATGCTACTAGGTGGATCATTATTTATGTGATCAAAGACAAATTAGAAGTGTTTAGGACATTTAAACACTATCAAGTATATGTAGAGAGGGTTACATGACAAAAATTGAAGAGATTAAGGTCAGATGGAGGGGGAGAGTATTTCTCAAATGAATTTAGTGATTATTTGTGAAATGCAGGTATAAAAAGAGAAGTTACTTGCATGTACTCTCGTCAACAAAATGATGTAGTAGAAAGGAGAAATAGAACTCTTGTTGAGTTTTCAAGGTCAATGATGAAAGAGAAGAATTTCCCTAATTACTTGTGGGTTGAGACTATAAATACAGCCACATACTTGGTTAATAGGCTATCATGTAAAGCTTTGCAGGGTATGACACCATATGAAGCTTGGTAGGGTAAGAGACCTACATTAGATCATTGCAAAGTATTTGGTTTCTTAGTCTATGCTTATGTTCCCTCTCAATTAAGGCATAAGTTAGAACCAAACGTTGAAAAGTATTTGTTCATTGGTTATGATGATAAACAAATGGGATAAAAGTTGTGGAATCCATCTACATTTGGTGAGCAAGGTACTTGGTATTCACGTACAAATAGTGCTTATGCAGGTCTTGAAGAAACATTGAATCAAAAGAAAGGTAAATCAAATGTTCAAATTTTGAGGAAGAAGAGAATGTTGAAGTACTAATTGAAAATGAAGAATTGCCAATGTTTGATCTAGAATATGATGAACCAGAAACTTCAAGAAGTGGAGAACTTAGAAGGTCATTGTAGCTCAGTGATGATTAGCACCTCCTTAATGTCAATCCGGGAAGACATGAGGATGGTATGAAGACCTCGAGCAAGTGAAGGCACAAGTGTGTGAGTGAGAAGCACACAAACATGCACACACATACACACATGCACACACACAAGGCAAGAACAAAGAGAGCAAGACAAATAACTTCTATTACAACAAAGTTCTCATACAAGTTCAAAACTAGAACGAGCTAGCCCCAAAAATGAGCTCTCTAGCTCTATTTATAGTTTTCGGCTAGCTTTGGCCCTGTCCAGTCCTAGTGTCCGACCTAGTTAAAAATTGTTGATGTATAAAACACCACAAGAAATGAATTAATGTGACACTAGAACACCTCTATGGTCACCATTAACTCATTGCCACTCCAAACTTTGAGAAATGATAGCTTAAAGTGAGAACTTTGCTTCTACAGAAATTCCTAGTCACTGAAATGACATACCTTCAGTATTTTGCTAATTTCTCCTAGCTCAAGTATGCTTTCTCCATGAAACTTTATAGGCTGAAACTAAAAGAGTAGAGCTTTCCAACAAGCTATCATATGCATCAAACAGAGCTCTAGAACTCAAGTTATGGCCCTCACAAGATGACCCTGTATGACCTTCCAAAACTGGAAATCTTGCCTGTTTTAGTATTCCTGATGTCCAAAAATAAAAAATTCGATGCCTAGCATCGAATTTCAGTCCAAGTCGATACCAGGCATCGACTTTGGGCTTTTTTTGGCTATTTTTCTGCACCAGAAACACTCTATTTTACACACACATGAAGAAGATGACTTATATGATAGAAGTCGATGCCGGGCATCCATTTTATGTTGGAACTCGATGCCAGGCATCGAGTTGCTCCACAAACTTCATATTTTTAGAAGATTCAACAATAGTTAACACACAGAGAATGAAAAAATGACTTATCAGCCAAGATTCGATGCCAGGCATCGAATTGCTCAGAAAACTTGAACTTTTGAATTCATCACACAGTAGGCAAACATGGAGATGATGGAGAGAGACTCATACACAGAACTTTACTCAGTTCTTTCTAATAGCTATGAAAACTCAGAAGTTTTACAGATGCTTTCTCACTCAGAGAAGCCCGACTATTCTCAGTCGTATAAAATGAGCTCCTTCTTCTACTTCTTCTCTCTATTCTCTCTCTCTCTCTCCCTCTCGTCAGTTGATACAAACTAACTTATATAGATTTTCGTATTCTCGTGATTTTAAAAAACTTCTAGAACTAAAGTGAACTAACTTTACAAATATGATACATTTGTGAATTTGTCCCTTCACATAGGCATGGGGTTTTCTTCCTAAGATTTGACCTTCAAATATATGTCTAATTAGTGAGTGTTTCTCCAACAGCTCCCCCTCAATCACTAATTGACATTCCCTGTTTCTTCATATCATCTTCTTTTCTTTTACTCCTGCCATGCTTTTGAATCTACTGGTCTTCACACCATCCAAGCTCTTTGTCATTATGTCTGCTAACTGATCTTTAGTAGAAATGTACTCCACTTCAATCTCCTTCTCCATTACCTTTTCTCTGAGAAAATGATACTGTATCTCTATGTGCTTTGTTCTTGCATGAAATACTGGATTTGCTGCAAGATAAAGTGAACTCATATTATCTCCATGTATTGTAGGTGTACCTTGATCAATGCCTAAGCTCTTGAACAATGTCTGCATCCATATGACTTCCTTAGCTGCTTCCACAAGTCCTTTGTACTCTGCTTCAGTTGATGATAATGCTACTGTATGTTGTTTCTTGGAACACCAACTTACAAGCTTATCACCAATGTATATCATGTAACCATGAGTTGATCTCCTGTCATCTTGATTACCTGCCCAGTCTGAGTCACTGTAGGCTCTCAACTTCAAATCTGATGTAAAAGGATAATATAATCCTTCCTTTATAGTTCCTTTGATATATCTGAGAACTCTTTGACCTGCAATCCAATGTGGGTCCTTTGGACAATGCATGAATTGTGACAAAACTCCCACTGCATAACTAAGATCAGGTCTTGTTAGTGTAGCATAAATCAAACTACCCACAAGAGATTGATACTTCCTCATATCTTTGTAGTCTGCACCATCATATTTACTGAGCTTGTGATTAACTTCAAGTGGAGTTGAAGCTTCTCTGCAATTTTCCATATCAAACTTCTTCAATAGATTTAGAAGATACCTTTCTTGTGATACATATATGCCATGATCTGTATAAGTGACTTCCATTCCAAGAAAGTATGATAACTTTCCTAGGTCACTGATCTTGAATTCTTTTTCAAGCAATCTCTTTACCTCCTTGATTCCTTCATCTGAAGTACCTGTGATTATAATGTCATCTACATAAATACAAATGTAGATTGTACCTTCCTGTGTTCTTCTGATAAGTAGACTTGGGTCTGCTTTTGAACTTTGATATCCAAGATCATTGAGATACTTCACCAGTCTATAGTTCCAAGCTTTTGGAGCTTGCTTCAATCCATACAATGCTCTTCTCAACCTGCAAACAAAATTTGGATATCTGGAATCTATAAACCCTTGAGGTTGTTCCATGTATACCTCATCTGATATGTATCCATTCAAGAATGCATTTTTTATATCCAATTGACTTAGAGTCCATCCTTTTGAAGCTGCAATAGCAATGATTGTCCTTATAGTTGACATCTTAGCTACAGGACTGAATGTCTCATCATAATCTATGCCATAGGTCTGGGCATAGCCTTTCACCACCAATCTAGCTTTGTATCTGGCTATACTTCCATCTGCAAGCTTCTTCACTTTATAAACCCATTTATTTCCAATTACTTTCTTACCATTTGGTTTAGGAACAAGTTCCCATGTCTTGTTCTCCTCCAGTGCATTGAACTCTTCCTTCATTGCTTCTTCCCATTGCTTTTTACCTTTAGCTTCATCATAGTTCTGAGGTTCTTCATCATCTTTGACCATATATGCATAGTTCTTCTGAGTTATGTAAGAAGTATCATAAGAATACCTTTCTGGTTGTCTCCTTGTCCTTCTTGACCTTCTTGGTTCACATTCTTCATAAGTTTTTGGATACACCTCTTCATCAAATATAGGAGCTTCTTCATTCATTCTTGTTAATCCACTTCTGGATGTACTTGCTTGCATATAGTCTTCATCTCTATTCACCTGCACAATTGATTTTCCTTTCTCACATCTTCTTACCTCTTCTTCAAATTCTTCAGCTGTATGACTTTGATCTGCATACCAACTTTTCTGTTCATCAAATGTAACATCTCTAGAAACAATAAATTGTTTGGTTAGAGGATTCCACAATCTGTAACCCATCTGCTTTTCATCATAACCAATGAACACATATTTTTCTGCCTTTGGTTCAAGTTTATGCCTAAGTTGTGATGGCACATAAGCATATGCAATTGATCCAAACACTCTACAATGATCTAGTGTTGGTTTCTTACCCCACCAAGCTTCATATGGAGTCATTCCATTCAGAGCTGCACATGGTAATCTATTCACAAGATATGTAGCTGTATTTACAGCCTCAACCCAAAGATAATTTGGACAGTTCTTCTCCTTTAGCATAGCTCTAGCAAACTCAACCAAAGTCCTGTTCCTTCTTTCTGCTACACCATTTTGTTGTGGTGTATACCTGCAAGTTATTTCTCTCTTAATACCTGCATTCCAAAGATAATCATTGAACTCTTGGGAGAAGTATTCTCCCCCTCCATCAGACCTCAGTCTCTTAAGCTTTTGACCTGTGACTCTCTCTGCATATGCATGAAAATGCTTGAAAGCTCCAAACACTTCTGATCTTTCCTTCAAAACATATAATGTTATCCATCTTGTAGCATCATCAATGAAAAGAACATAATACCTTGAGCCACTGATAGATCCTTCTTTTGTTGGTCCCCATACATCTGTATGAATGAGCTCAAGTACTCCATCATGTTTGAATCCTTTCTTTTGAAATGGTAACCTGTGTGCTTTACCCATTTGACATGCTTCACATTTATAAACCATATGTTGACTTTGCACATTTGGTAATCCTAGTACAGACTGATTAGCAACCATAGCTTTAATTCCTCTTTCATTGAAATGACCTAATCTCTTATGCCAGAGATCAAGTTCTATAATCACTGCTTCACCATGTGTGAGCAAAGCTTGACCAATGTTCCCTTGCACTCTTAAAGTAAAGAGTCTACCTTCTTTCTTACCAGAGACAATCTGATTATATCCATTCTCTGGATCTTCCACAAATACTCCTTCATTTGTAAACCTGACTTGAAAACCTTTTTCAACTATCTGTCCCACACTAATCAAGTTTTTAGGTATTGTAGGAACATACAAAACATTGGTTAGCAAATCTGCTCCACTCTTGCATTTCACTTTTCCAATTGAATGTACACTATGTCTTGTATTATCACCAGTTTGAACTGTGTGACTAGAAATGCCTTTTTCCAAATCTGACATCAATTCTATGTTTCCTGACAAATGATTAGAACATCCAGAGTCAATGTAAAATACCTTTAGATCTTCTTTGTCTGATGTGCTGATTGAATTCATCATCAATGATGTATGACTTTCATTCTGTGTGTCATTTGCATAGTTGTAGTAGGTGGTGTTGTAGGATTGATTCTGTCCCCAACTTCTTCCTCCACCTCTACCATAGCCTCCTCTTTGACTTTGTCTACCTCTTTGAAAATTACTTTGATATCTTCCACCTCGACCTCTGCTATTGTTGTTTTGATTCTGGTTTGATCCTTGTTGGTTGTGCCAACAGTCATGAGCCAAATGATTACTCAATCCACATATCCAGCAAGCCTTTTTGTTGTTATTTTGATTACCTCTTCCTCTTCCAAAACCTCTTGCTCTTCCTCTGCCAGTGCCTTTACCTCTTGCATAATAAGCTTGAGAATTAGACTCCTCTTCATCCTTTGCTTTACCTTTATCTCCTTTCTTCTTATTCTTCATGTACATTGCAGAACTTTGACCTTTATCTCCATCTCCCTTCAAGTCTTGCTCATATGTGAGCATCAAACCAAGCAACTGGTTCAAATCTGGAACATAATGATTTAATGAAAGTTCTGTTGATAAGACAAAAGGTTTCCACCTTTCATCCCCTCTCAAGCCTGCAAGTAGTTGAGCAATCAATCTGTGATCTTCAACATCTTCATCTATGGATCCAAGACTATCTGCTAGATCCTTCATCTTAGTGACATAATCACTAATGGTTTGACTTGGCTTCTTCTTGAATGTTGTAAACTCTGACCATAGACTTGCTTTCCGTGCTTTAGTAGTGCTTTGGAAATGATATTCCAATGCATTCCATATATCTTCTGATGATTCCAATCCTCTGACGTGTGGTAGCAAATGATCTGAGATTGTATTGTAGATGTAGGCTTTTGCACTTGCATCCTTCTTCTGCCAATGCTTTAAAGCATCAAGTTCTTCTTTCTTTGGTCGGCTTTCATCTTCAAATACTGGCTTCTCTTCTTCACCTGTAACATATATCATGAGATCCTTACTCATAAGTAAGGCTTCCATTCTCATTACCCATGCGGGGTAATTATCTCTGTCCAGTTTGTCAATGGAGATATGATCTGCCATAGTTCTTTCCTTCTACTGCAACCTGTGAGCTTAAAGGATAAAGGATAATACCTTTTGAAGTTCTTTGTGTATGAGGATACTTTTGAAGTAACCTTTTGATGCCTTGTGTCTTCAAATGCTTCACCTTTCAAACTTTAATGGAAAACTTTACAAAACTTCTCGTACCTTTGTCGTCTTCTGCTCTCGAGAATCTTTCTGCTCTGATACCACTTGTTGATGTATAAAACACCACAAGAAATGAATTAATGTGACACTAGAACACCTCTATGGTCACCATTAACTCATTGCCACTCCAAACTTTGAGAAATGATAGCTTAAAGTGAGAACTTTGCTTCTATAGAAATTCCTAGTCACCGAAATGACATACCTTCAGTATTTTGCTAATTTCTCCTAGCTCAAGTATGTTTTCTCCATGAAACTTTATAGGCTGAAACTAAAAGAGTAGAGCTTTCCAACAAGCTATCATATGCATCAAACGGAGCTCTAGAACTCAAGTTATGGCCCTCACAAGATGACCCTGTATGACCTTCCAAAACTGGAAATCTTGCCTGTTTTAGTATTCCTGATGTCCAAAAATAAAAAATTCGATGCCTGGCATCGAATTTCAGTCAAAGTCGATGCCAGGCATCGACTTTGGGCTTTTTTTGGCTATTTTTCAGCACCAGAAACACTCTATTTTACACACACATGAAGAAGATGACTTATATGATAGAAGTCGATGCCGGGCATCCATTTTATGTTGGAACTCGATGCCAGGCATCGAGTTGCTCCACAAACTTCATATTTTTAGAAGATTCAACAATAGTTAACACACAGAGAATGAAAAAATGACTTATCAGCCAAGATTCGATGCCAGGCATCGAATTGCTCAGAAAACTTGAACTTTTGAATTCATCACACAGTAGGCAAACATGGAGATGATGGAGAGAGACTCATACACAGAACTTTACTCAGTTCTTTCTAATAGCTATGAAAACTCAGAAGTTTTACAGATGCTTTCTCACTCAGAGAAGCCCGACTATTCTCAGTCGTATAAAATGAGCTCCTTCTTCTACTTCTTCTCTCTATTCTCTCTCTCTCTCTCCCTCTCGTCAGTTGATACAAACTAACTTATATAGATTTTCGTATTCTCGTGATTTTAAAAAACTTCTAGAACTAAAGTGAACTAACTTTACAAATATGATACATTTGTGAATTTGTCCCTTCACATAGGCATGGGGTTTTCTTCCTAAGATTTGACCTTCAAATATATGTCTAATTAGTGAGTGTTTCTCCAACAAAAATTAGGTCCCTAAGCTAGTTTGGAGGCTCAAACGAGCTCTGAAAAATATGAAACTTGGTAGGTAATTACTTCTAAAGCTCCTCAAGCTCAAGGACTCCCGGCTTGCACAAAATGGAGCTACAAAAAGGTGAAATGGTATTTACAAGGGTTTTCGGTGATGAGAATCACTTTTAAAGTAATGTAAGGATTGGAAAAATTTGGATGGGTTGCCTCAGTGCTAGATCTACATGTATGCTCGTACGTGCTTCTTCCCATATGATGCCAACACTCTCCCCCCCTAGCGTCTGTCGTCTCTGATAGACCTTTGCTCCACATGATTATCAATTTAATGTTGGACTATCTCAATGGCTAACTCCTGTTCTTTGATCCTAAGTCCCCTGACAAGATCTCGTTGAAGAGCATCCCAATTGACCACGCCTGGAATATCAGGTTGTGGGGTGGTGTAGAGCTCTGAGTGCATTGTCTGTTCGCATGCAAATAGCTATAGCAGATGTGCTGGACGTGGCACAAACACCTCCGTGTGAGATTCCCAAAACCTAGTGGTAAACATATCATCAAAGGTTTGCTTGTAGGAAGCTGGGAGATATCTAATCCTCGCATGCCAAGCGTAAACAACCCTAATACTAGGCGTTGTACTCATATCATATAGTAAGTCGTAATTTCCATTTATAAAGCCCAGAATTGGAGGCTGGATGTTACGTACATTGCGGAAAGTCTTGAGTACAATTTGCATCATGTCCAAGATCTTTAGCATCATTCGCGCAGCTATATCGTTCATTGGTTGGAGACGTGGCATCGAGTGTCTGATAGTAGCCATCATGTATGCTATGGTAGGTGTGCCTGTTGGTGGTGCAATGGAGGGGTAATTGAGCCATTGTTTGCAATTAGCATTGTTCTGAACTTTTATGGAAAATGCTTTCCATGATCTTCTTCGTTGCACTGGCCCATAGCATGGATTATACTTTAAGTGCATGGGGGCATGGTCCCACATTCGTAGCATTTCTGGATAGGTCTCCAATAACTTTTGCCTCCAGATGGGTTGGAATATGGCACCTTTTTGGGCTTCCTCTAGAATGTCTTCTGGTTCGAACTGTGTTGCAAAAGTAGGGTACTTGTTGGTTTTGCGTTTAATCTCAGCATTGTAGTTTGCCAATAGTACAAAGTAGGGCTTATATTGTAACTCTGAACTGGTTATCAGTCGCCTAGGAGCCAGGTGCCTGAAATATTCCGATTGAAGTATTGTCTCCTCAATAGTTTTCATGGCCATCATCTGAGTGGATATATGCTCTTCGTGAGTTGGCCCCATCTCTTCTACTTGTTTCATCCATGCCGGAGGGGGTTCCTCATATGTGTCTTGTCCTTCATCAGTGACCCTTCCTCCTGGAAGAGGTTGAGGTTCATAATTATCTTCAAATGTTTCTTCAACTGGAATGATGACTGTCTCCTCTTCTGCTGGCTGATCGGGTGGAGATGGAGGTCGTTCGTATTGTAACAATTTAATCTTTAACTCTGCAACTTGTTGTCGTAGCTCAAGGATCTCGTTGGCCATTGAAGATTCTGGCGATGGAGAAGTAGCGACATTAACCATCTCTTTAGGTTCTGTTGGGTGCGGTGTGGGCACATGGTGTCTTTGTAGTTCCTTTACCTAGTGTGCAAGTTGGTCCTGTGCTTCCAAGAGGGTCACATAATCTTCCAATACCTGCTGAATGTTTTCTGAGGGGATAGCTTGGAATTTAGCAGGATCTATGGATGCCCCTGGGGTGTTTTCGATGGCTGCTTCTAAATTTTCTTGATTCTGTTGCTGTAGCCTTCTATTCTCTCCTTGAGCAGCTGCTAAGTGTCGGCAAAGTAATGCCATGTTTCTTTGTAGTCTAGCATTGCGAGCTAGTTGATCTCTGAGTTGTTCATCGGTTACTTTACTTGCCTCTGTATTCCTGGTTTCGAGCTCCGCATGAGATTGTTGGAGGGCGGTAACCTCATGTTGTAATGCAGTATTACTCAACTCCAAGGCATTGACACGTGCCTGGAGGTGGGACGGCAGATTACAAAGCTCTTTATTGTTTTCTTGCAATAATCTGTATTCATGTTTAAGCTGGGTGGCAGCTTCGAACATGGTGTCTAGTGCATGACTAAATGAGGTGGATGCAAAGGTAGAGGTGGAAGATGCAAGGGGTCAGGAAATGAGGAAGAGAAAAGTGGATGTTGTGCTGAATGTGGTGATGTGAGTGAAGTAAGAAGTGGTGATGTTGAGACAAAAGGGGTGGTGAGTGGTCCTGTGGAGGGTGAAATGTCCATGGGGTCGGACGTGATTGTGTGTGAAGTGTGAATCGTGAATACTGGAATGGTGGGTGGTGTGTTAGTGGTGGCTGTGAATGTGGGGGAGGTGGGTTGGGAATGGGAATTTCTTTTATAATCCTCAATTTGTTGCATCATATTTACAATGTTTGCCAAAAATGGAGGCAGGGTGGTTTGTGTTGGTTCTGAGGGGGTTAAGAGGGGCACAAAGGGTTGGGGTTGGGAAAGATGGAATGTAGTAATGAGGGAAAATGGGTGTGTTAATGTTTGGTTAGAGTCATGTGGCTGTCCTAGAGCTGGAAGATAAGAAGGGTGACCCATTATGGTTTGATGGGTGGTGGGATGACGTATATGAGGTTTGAAAAATGGGCAAGCAATGATTGAGGTAGGGATAGGTAAGGATGGCCAAAGGGTGGTGTGTGGTATAGGTTCAGTAAAGGTGACTATTGGATGTTCGGGGATGCTAGTGGTGAGGGGTTCGGTGGGCTGGGTGGGAGGTGATGGTGGAGATGGTATCTGTGTGCTGTCATCGTGTGCATGAGTGTTAGTGGGGCTGGTCATGTGCACTTCATCCTGAGCTGTGGTAGGGAGTGAGGTAGAAACTTCGATCTGAATCATCTTAGCCCTGTGCGGTCGCGTATCCAGCCTTTGTTGATCGTATTGAGGGGGAGTATGATGTAACATGGTCCGCATAGCTTCTATAATCCCACATGTGTCTGCCAAAAGGTTCAATGTTCAACAAAGTGGGGATCCACGTTCTCTCCTTGAATCATTTGGTTCACCATTGCTCTGTTTGCCTCTTCAGACATTTTATGCCTTTTTGGACTTGTTTTATAGTTTTGTACAACCGTCTAAGTTGAGCACTGTATGCAAGGGCTTCCTCTTCACTCTCCTCTGACTCATGCCCTGGTGCCTCCTCTTGTTCATGTGTGTCTTCAATGTGAGTGTGTTGTGATTCATCCTCCCAATGTACTCTTCGTTCTTTGCGATGTGGGCGTCCTCTATGGGATGATGACCCAGGACCTTCAGTATCTGAAAAGAACTCACCATCAGACAGTTGCGTTGCTTGCAAGAAGGTCTCAAAGTCAAAGGAGGTGTCTTCGGCCACTTCATTCATGGAAGCGAACTCAGCATCTATGGGTAGTGGGGGGGCTGATGGAGTGGGTTGTGTAATGGCCTCTGACTATGATCGTTGGAGATAGATAGTGAATGGGACCACCTGTTCTTCTTCTCTAAGGGAGATTTCCGAGGTGGACTCGCGAGGAATGGGGACATGGGAAAGAGATCCACGCATGCGTTTAGCTGGTTGAACCCCTGGTTTCCGCCCCTGGAAGAACTGCAGTTATGAGTATTTAAGTGCCCATGCAATGAGCACATCATAAGCGAGGCATCTGTATATGATTCTTGTAATGGCACAAAAACCATTCAAAGTAGGCTTCCTTACTCCTCGTTTGCCAGCTTCATATAATTGATCGAGGATAAGAAGTATACGTGGATGATTTATGTGCTCATTCCCAAGAAAGAAGATACCACATCCCTTAGCTCAGACACATCTTCAACAAGTTTAGAGAATATGGAGCGCGTCTGAACCCAAAAAAGTGTGTGTTCATGGTACTTCAAGGTAAAATCTTAGGTCATATTTTCTCTAAGAATGGAATATCAACAGATGAAGACAAAGTAAGAGCTATAGCAAAGTTGCCAAGGCTAAGGCACTTCCTTGAAATGTTACATCTAGTGTGGAAGGCTCTGCTACAATCCTTAGTGGCGTAAATGGTTCCAGTTCTTCCACTTCTTCATGATCTTTTTCTTCCTTTGGTATCTTTATTGTAGCTTTACTGTCCAAGTGGATCTCCGTGAATTGAATCTTTGTCGCATCATTCATTTGCAACATATATACCTCCTCTTGTTCTTTTGCCTTGCCTTTGTGTCTATCTCCGAGTGTAATATCAGGACTTTGATCTTGCTTGTTGCTAGCTGCTTCAGTGGAGTCCTTCAGTGGGTTGATTTCATCCCATTTACCATCTTTATTTGATTCACTTTTAATATCCACATTCATAGGGGATGGTTCATGTTCTTCTCAATGGACTTTAGAAGATGAACTGGAGTTAACTAGTCCTAGTTCTCTATATCTGTGGAACTTTGTTAACCTATTTCCTTGCAAGGTCTTTGTATGATCTTGATGATAATGGTGCTCTTGTACTGGCATGTTTACTTATCCTTCCATGAATATGCGATTATCTTCCATAGCTTCCTTTGATTCTTCCTCCGTGATAGGAGTGGACTATTTGATTTTTAGTTTGGGAAGTACATGTACCCTTTTTGATGAAGGGGTTCCTTCCTCGATCTTCAATGAGAAATGGTGTCCTCTTTGCCCAAACTTGAGGCACCTGGAAAACATGTTTGTGAAGGCTGTATTTTGGGCAAAATGCAGCGTTCCTCCTTTCCAAAAGATGGTTCAGTTTGGGCTACACAGAAATTGCAGCTTGTACATAGTGATGTCTGTGGTCCTATGCAGACACCCTCTTTTGGAAATTACCTTTACTTCGTGACTTTCATTGATGATTTTTCTAGGCATGCATGGGTATATCCACTCAAAGCAAAGTCCGAAGTGTTCAGGTGCTTTAAACAGTTTTTGGTTTTGGCTGAAAATCTGTCAGCATGTAAAATGGGCACCCTCCGTTCTGATCGAGGGGGGGAATATATGTCTTCTGATTTTAATGCATTTCTGGCTGAACGCGGGATAAAACACCAGTGTATAGTGCCGTATACACCTCAATAGAATGGAGTTGCTGAACGGAAGAACATGTCTCTCATGGAGATGGCGAGGTCTATGGTCAAGAGTCAGGCTTTACCTCATAGTTCCTGGCTTGAGGCTGTCATGTGTGCAGCATATGTACTGAACAGGTGTCCCACTAAAGCATTGCAATCTATCACTCCATATGAGGCTTGGCATGATCGCAAGCCATCTGTTGCTCATCTGCATGTTTTTGGTTGTTCGGCATACGCATTAGTGCCTGAACAACATCGCAGAAAATTGAATGATAAAGCAGTAAAATGTATTTTTGTTGGGTACAATTCTGAAAGTAAAGGCTATCGTCTGTATCATCCACAGACTAAACACATTCTCGTTAGCCGTGATGTTGTTTTTGTGGAAGATGCTATTCAACCATTGCTTTCATGTACTAAGGAGACATCTGTTAGCTCCAAAGACATGTATGATACTTTGATGCCTCTTTTTACAGGTGGATAGTCTAGTGCTGGTCCTAATGAGGCAACTTCTCAGCCTTTGCAGGTTTCATATGATGATGTAGATCATTCCATTTCTGATGCAGATTTACATGATGCACTTGTTGATGATAGAGCTGATATTGAGCAGGCAAAAACTATGCCAAAATGGCTGGTGCAGACTTTGCGTGACAACAAATTAGATGCACCTTTGTCATATCATACTTGTTCAGGCTCTCATAGTGCCTCCTTTGCATCAGATTACTATGCTATGGCTGCATCTAGTCTCTGTGATGAGAATGAGCCTGTTTCTTTTGATGAAGCACAGAATTCAGAAAATTGGATGGCTGCTATGCAATCTGAATATGATGCTATAATGAAGAATGGTACATGGTCTTTATGTGACTTGCCTCCTGGCAAGAAGGCCATTGGCACTAAGCGGGTATACAAGCTGAAGCATAAACCTGATGGTACAGTTGACAGGTATAAGGCTAGGCTTGTTGCAAAGGGTTATGCGCAGGAAAGAGGCATTGATTTTGATGAGGCCTTTGCACTTACATGCCGTATGACTACTGTTCGGAGTATTTGTACACTTGCAACCCATCATGGTTGGAATGTACATCAGTTGGACATTAAAACAACATTTTTGAATGGTGACTTGCATGAAGAAGTGTATGTTTTTTAGCCCCGTGGCTTTGTGTAGAAAGGGCATGAAAACCAGGTGTGCAGGTTAAAGAAGGCATTATATGGTTTAAAGCAAGCACCACGTGCTTGGTATGAGAAGATACATGCCTATCTGGTTGCACATGGTTTTGAGAATAGTCCAACTGAAAGCACCTTATATGTTAAGCGTGCTAATGATGTGCTTCTGATCATTGTTGTCTATGTTGACGATATGCTGCTCACTGGTCCTATTGAGCAGCATATTGCTCATTTCAAGGCTGATTTGCATGCCTCATTTGAGATGTCTGATTTGGGGCATCTGCATCACTATTTGGGCATTCAATTTATGCAAGTTGATGGTGGAATGGCTTTGTGTCAAACGAAATATATTGACACATTATTGCAGCATTTTGGCCTTGAAGAGTCTAAGCCTATTGCCACTCCTATGGAGATAGGTTTACGATTGAGTCTTCATGATGCTGGAGATGCATTTGATGTTGTTCTCTATCAGCAGGCTGTCGGATGCTTGATTTACTTATGCATTACTCGGCCAGATATTCAGTTTGCTGTCTCAGAGATGAGCAAGTTTATGCATTGCCCAGGAGCCACGCATTGGAAGGATGTTAAGCGCATCTTTCGCTACTTGAGTGGTACTCGGCTACTTGGATTGTTTTATCCCAAGGGGGATCACTACCGCCAGTTTGCATGCTTTTTCTGACTCAGATTGGGCTGGTTGCTTTGACACTCGTGTGTCCACTAGTGGTTTTTGCTTCATGCTTGGTAGCTCATGTATCTCTTGGTTGAGCAAGAAGCAGCCTACTGTGGCCACTTCTAGTTGTGAGGCTGAGTATAGGGCAGCTTTCACAACTACTCTTGAGTGTGTGTGGCTCAGATGCCTTATGGCTGATTTGGGTGTTGGTCAGACTTCTGCCACCACCATCTTCACTGAGAGTCAGAGTGCATTGGCAGTTGCGAGGAACCCTGTGTTCCATGCTCGCACTAAGCACATTGAGGTGCATTATCACTATGTCAGGGAGAGGTTCTCTACTGGGGAGATCAGCTTGGCATATGTGCCCATGCAGGAGAACATTGCAAACCTTTTCACGAAGGCTCTGCCTAGGGAGAAGTTTGAAGCTTTCCGCAAAGCTTTGGGCTTACTTCCTTTTGTGGAGTGATTTCCACATAGCTTGGCACTTCCTTATACATGCGTGCCAGCCCCTTGTTCACTGCATCACTCCTAGGGGGGATTTGTTGATATATTTAGGTAGTGATGTGTATGAACACACTAGGACCACCGGGGCACGTTTTTCCCTCTTTAGGAGGTTTTTGTCCCCTAGCTTGTATATACGCCTATTGCCCTAATGGGCTACTTAATTTTTGTACATTCTCTAGTAATATATTCAGTATTGTGTGTTTGGACTCCAAACTTCTTCTTCTTCCTTGTGCTGTTTGCGTGCTTCCGAAGAAGTCTAACTCCAACACTTCAATGTGTTTTGTTCTTGCATCATACACTGGATTAGATGCGAGCTGTAATGAACTTACATTATCTCCAAAGAGTAGTGGACGTGTTGTAGATAGATTCATATCTTCATAAAGCTTCAAATACCACATAATCTCACATGTTGCATTTGTAAGGCTTCTATATTCAGCTTCTGTGCTTGAAAGTGCTACTGTAGGCTGCTTTTTAGAACTCCATGAAACTAAATTATTACCTACAAATACAAGATATCCACATGTACTCCTTCTGTCATCCTTATTTCCATCCCAAGCTGCATCACTGTATGCTTTCAAATTCATACCTGCATGATACTTATAGCCCAAACCTTCATTTAATGTACGCTTCAGATATCTTAAGACCCTTTTAGCTACTTGCATATGTACATTGGTGGGTTTGTTCATGAATTGAGACAATGTACTTACACTAAATGTAATATCCGGCCTTGTTAAAGTTGCATATATAAGAGAACCAATCAAAGATCTTCTAAAGGTTCACCATCTTCAGCATTGTACTTCACATTGGGTTCCATTGGATTACTGATACTCTTGCAATGCTCCATGCCATATTTCTTTAACAAATCTGAAATATACTTCCTTTGTAGAAGATATACACCATCGTCCTTCTTCATAACTTTGATTCCAAGAATGTATGTCAGTTCTCCTAAATCTGAAATTTTAAATTCAGATCCAAGCTCTACTTTGATCCTTGCTATCTCACCTTCATTGTTTCCTGTTATTATCAAGTCATCCACATAAATTGAGATATAAACAATCAATGATCCTTCAACCTTAACATACAAAGAAGTATCTGCATTTGAACACCTGTATCCATGCTTTTCAAGAAACTTTACCAATCTAAAATTCCAAGCCCTTGGAGCCTGCTTAAGACCATACAATGCTTTCAAGAGTTTACATACATGCGTAGGCTTCTTGGGATCTTCATAACCTTAAAGATTCCATACCTAATTGACAAATGCATTTTTTATATCTAATTGATAAAGATTCCATACCTTGCTTAAAGCAACGCTTATTAATGTCCTTATTGTTGATATCTTGGCAACAGGAGAAAATATCTCCTCATAATCAATGGCATAACTCTGTGCATAACCTTTACAAACAAGCCTTGCTTTATATCTACTTATTGAACCATCACCGTTCTTTTTATCCTGTACACCCATTTGTTACCGATTACCTTCATGTTAGGTTGCCTTGGAACTAAACTCCATGTATTGTTCTCATACAAAGCTGTCATTTCTTCATCCATTGCTTTAACCCATTTCTTTACCCTTGATGCTTCTTTAGAAGTTGTTGGTTCCTACTCCTCAAGAAGTTTTTCCATATAAGCTTCACGAGAAAATCTTTGCGGTTGCCTTCTTTCTCTTACTAGATACCTTGATTGACTTCTTGTCCTACCATGCTTTTCTTGCCTTTGAGTTTGAGTTATTCTTGACGTAGAACCTTCACTTTCTTCTTCCTATGACTCAATTTCCTTTGAAATCAAATCGAGATTTTTCTTCAACTTTTGATTGGGGGGAGTTTTCTCTTCATGTGTAATCTGACTTTCTGGTGAGCTTGGAGAACTTGGCTCTTCTTTATGAATGATAAGTTGCCACCTTCTATGTTGATTTCTTCAGTCATCATGAGCGTTTGTAAATCTTCAAAGGATGGTAGATTCTCTTGAGTCATGATAGACATAATGAAATACTTCCATCTTTCATCTTCTCTAAAGCCATTTAACATGCTATTAAACTTTATATCCTCACTATGAGATACATTAATAGAGGCTAATGCTTCAATAAGAGATTTTACCTCAATAACATAATCATTAACTGATTGTCGTGGCTTCTTTTTTACTCTTTTCAGCTCACCAATAAGTTGTGTTTGCCTTGCTCTATTGGTAGTTGCAAATAACCTTTCTAGAGACTCCCAAGCCTCTCTACTAGTATTCAAACCTCTTATATGCCCAATCATAGTATTCAAAACTATTTGTGATATAATAAACAAAACTCTTCTGTCTCTTTCGATCCTTTCTTGCTCCCTTGCTCGATCTGCTTGTGTAGGAGCTTCTGGTAATACCGGCTTCACTTTTGTACCTGTTATCAACCCCCAAAGACCTTTAAACATGAGATAAGACTCCATTCTAAATTGCCACATGGGATAATTTCTCCCATCTGATAACTTCTCAATCGATGAACTCAAATCTGCCATGTTGAATTGTTGTAAACAAAGAAGATAATTCAATACGTTGTATGAAAGATTTGATAAAAAAACAAAAGCCATGATACCACAATGTTATGTTTAAAAACTTGTAAACATCAAAGTACACAACGAAAGTGATGAAACCTCCCAAGATCTTCAAAAGATCAAACAAATATTTCCAAACTTCAGAAATCAAACTTTCCTCCAAACTTTGAAGAAAATAGATATGGGTGACTGTAGCAAAATAACCACCAAACACTCTTTGAGCAGAATTTTCCAAACTAATCATATATTCTAAAAGTAGACTCTGAGAGCATGCTCTAGAAACAAAAAACGTCAAAAAAGATGGAGTATAGCTCCCAAACGAATAGCTTGAAGTCAAGGTATGTGGAGGCTTGCAACAACAAGGTATGACTAACTATCCGAATTGAAAACTAATGTATACGAGCATGAAAACTCAAAGATCTATGGAAAATTTTGATATAGATAGAAATCAAAGCTAAGGAAACTCCTCCAAGTGAAATCACTCAAAAAGACCTCATAACGACTGAGATATGAAAGTTTGAAGAGAGGTATGTCTCTAATGAGACACCGGATAGACACAAGAATGAAGATCTGCAAAAACACCTACTTGCGCGGGGTTTTCTCATAAAAAAATGTACAAAAATGGATCTAGTTATATAGTGCAAGTTGTAAGCTTTGCAACGCAACAAGAGTCATTTAATTTGGCCACCTACACTAAGAGAAGCACTCTTTTTATTGAGAGGCTATCAACAGAAGTGCCTTCCTTGTCTAAAAATAGACACCTCTCCTTTCCTTCTTATTTTTATCTACTTTTATCTACTTTTACTCTAGATTAGGAGATGTGAGTGCCTCCACATTTTATTTATCATAAATAATAAACTCCATAAGCCTAAAAAATAATACTTTAGAGCTTGTTCTTATGTAACATGTGGTACCATCCTTGATCCATCCAAAAGCTTCTTTGATTAGGTTGTGGGTGAATTGGATTGTTACCCATTCTCCTTCGGCATCAAGGACTTTCGCTTCTGGTACTGATGGATTATGTAGAGTTGGTTGAATGGTGTTCATAACTTGAGTACATCTCTGGAAATCTGGTTTATATATTGGTAACTTGAAGTACTTCTGGATTCTAGCCTTTGTCATCACATTTATCATTGATGGGAGCTCGTGTAAAACCTTGAAGTCTTGGGACATCATTGGGAACTGATGATCTGTATCCATGATCTTTACAATCACCAAGAATAAATGCTCCCCTGCTGGTTGGTCTTCTTTGAACCAACATCCTTTAACTTTTGTTACACTTTGCAATGGAATTTCGAGTATTTCCTCTTGAATTGTTGCTTCAGAATCTTTGGAAGCCATCTGCACCTGTAATAAAGTAGAGACTCAGTTATTACAGAAACCAATTTCACATGTTGATGTGTGGTTCATTAACATGTCATTTTTTGCAGCTCTGTATTCCCTTGCATAAGGTATCTTACCACCCTTTTGTTTTAGTTTTATTCCTAAAAGAAAATGAGAGATTAGAGATAGATGAAGCATTTATTTATGTACATATGAAGATCATTGCTAGGATAGTAGAAGCTAAGTCATATTCCAATGATGGAAATGTGCACCACTACTTTTGTTGAAGAGGCAATGTGCCGAGTGCATGGCCTTGTAATGTGGCCCTATCATGCATACTTTAGATGTGATTGATTCTTTATGAGTGCAAGTAGAGTCTTCTTGATTTGTTTGAGTATTCCATGGATGCGATGTTCGGACAATTGACATCCATGTAAGTTTTCTTCTTATAGTGTAGATAGGTTGAGAAGAAATGTCCTCACGATCTCTCTTATGCTCATGTCTCAAGGGCAAGGTGGTCACACCATCATGCGACATTTCCCTATTTGCAGGCAATTCTAGATTAGGGCACTCTTGCGATATACTCTTTACTGAATCATTTTCTTTTTCCTTCTTTGAGTTCTCTTCCTTAGGTTTGATGAAATTATGGATTTGGGATGACCTATCTTCCAACAAACTAAAGACTTCCGTATACCCTATTTTGGTTGATATGTATCCTTGTGCAAGATGTATACTGACTTCATTCTCAAGGATCCATCTTGTCCTAGGATCAGATTTTCAATAAGTTCTTTGTCTTTGCATACCAAGAGTCTTTGCTCCATAGTGTAGTTTCCTAGATGAAGGGACATTAGGGCTTCTCCTACACATTCGATGGTTTGACCTCCAATTCCTATCATACATGGCTTAGTGGGACTTATGGTCATTTTGAGATGAGTGGTTAATGACACTCGTATGAAACTATAGTGCCGCTCCTGTGTCAATCAATGCATCCACTAATTGATATTCCATGTTTCCGATTCCTAGGTTTAAGTATAGTTGGGAGATGTTATAGCTTTCATTGCTTGCATTGTAGACATGGTAGTTTGCCATGGGTATAAGTTCTTCTCCCTTTAGATATCGTTTATCTTGTTGCCTCATCCACTCTTTCTGCTTTTTGATTTGCTCCAGGGCTTCCATTCGAGCTTCTTCTTTGATCCTTTCTTCTTCCTTCTTCCGATTCTGTGTTCCTATGAGTCGTGCCAACATTTGTTCTGTTAATGGTTCCATATATCTTTTCACTCTGGAGCCGCTAATGTAGTTGGGAAGTACATCTCCATCTAATATAGCTAGATTCACTGCTCTGCTGGTTGAGATTTGATTTATCAATAATGGTCCATATCCTTGTTGCTGCAATTTCTTGGCATGTTGTTTCAACGTATACACTAATACCAAATCGCCTTTGTTTAAGTCTTTGTCTTTGATATGTGTTGATTCTATGATGTGGTCCATGTGTGAGTATTGGAATCAACTTTTCTACCCACTTTAGGTACACTTCTAGGTCAAGTAGGTCATCAGCCACTCCGTTAGGTGGTTCTCCATGTGTCATCTGGGACAGATGATCCGATCTTACATGAGTATTTTCTTCTTTGACTACTACTTCAAAGTCAAATTCCATCAGCAATAGAATGTTGATATATTTAGGTAGTGATGTGTGTGAACACTCTAGGACCGCCGGGGCACTTTTTTCCCTCTTTAGGAGGTTTTTTTCCCCCGGCTTGTATATACGCCTATTGCCCTAATGGGCTACTAATCTTTGTACATTCTCTAGTAATACATTCAGTCTTGTGTGTTGTGCTCCAAGCTTCTTCCTCTTCCTTGTGCTGTTCGCGTGCTTCCGCAGACGTCTAACTCCAACAATTGGTATCAGAGCAGGTCGTTGATTCTTCTAGGGCGCCGTCGACACTCCTCCGTTTGTAGTCTCAGATTCGCACAAAATTTGGTGAGCATACTCAGGGTGTTTTCGAGATCAAAACAGCTTCGCTGTGTGGTGCCGAAATCGCGATCTGAGCTCGTTTTGGCCTCCGAACGCACTATCGCAGTGCTTGTGCAGGCTATTTTGTCCTTTTGTGCCAAAGGTATATACCAGTTTCTGTTCGCCAGTTTAAGCGTCTCGAAGTCTGCTACAGGTCTAGCAGAACTCGTCTGGGCAGTTCTGTTCAACTTTTTGAGATACAGTCAATTTTCTGCATCAAGGTATTTTAGTCACCGGCCATGGCTGAAAGCAGTGATGTATTCCGTATGTTGGCTGTTGAGGATAAGTTGGATGGTACCAACTACCCATTATGGGCTTATATGATGCGACATGTACTGGTTGCAAAAGGATTGTGGAACATTGTGCAGGGTGTTGAAAGACGTCCTGTTACACCTGTAACGACAGGTGCTGCAAATACAAGTGTTGGAGCTGATGAAGATGGTGTCGAAGATGATATTCCGCAGATTCCTGTTCGTGCTGCTGTTTCTGTTGCACCTACTGCAGAGCAGATTCGTTGGGATGGCAGAGATGCCCAGGCATATGCATTGATAGCTTTGTCTGTCAAACGTGCCATTATTCCTCACATTCGCTCTTGCAGAACAGCAAAGGATGCTTGGGATACACTTACCACTTTGTACCAGGCTAGGAATGAGGCTCGTGTTGCTTACCTCCGAAAACAGTTGGAGAGTGAGCACATGAATGAAGGTGATTCGATGGACAATTATCTTACAAAGATCAAAGACCTGAAGGAACAATTGATTTCTGCTGATGAGGTTATACCAGATAGCTCACTTGTGCAGACCGTTCTGAATGGCCTTCCTGATTCATATCAGAGTTTTGCCTCTACTCTTCGATTGATGATGAAAGGCAATCCGAATGCCTTGTCATTTGAGGAATTAGTCTCTGTTCTGTTGCAGGAAGATCAGTCCAGGCAGAACAGGTCCATTATGCGTGTTGCAGATCAAGCTTTCCTGGCTAGTCAGAAGGGCAAAGGAAAATGGAGCTCTTCTACTAGTAAGCAGAAATCTGCAAATGCTGCACAATCGAAGAACCAGGATAAAGATGAGAAGAAATCAGAAAAGCAGAAATTGTTCTGCAAGTACTGTAAAGGAAATGATCATATTATAAAGAACTGTCCAAAACTGGCTGCTAAAGAGGCAAAGAAGAAAGAGGCTGGAATGGTTGTTGCAGAGGCCTCTACACCAAAAACAGAGTCTGCAAATCTTGTGCAGGAAGAAGAATGGGCGTTTACTACTGTTTGCAGTTTTGACCCATCTTCTCATGATCAGTGCATGTCTGCAGTAGACTCAGATGTTTGGTACTTTGACAGTGGGGCAACCAAACATATTACCTCGCAGCGCAGTTTCTTCTCTTCACTCGAGCCTGCCCCTACAGGGAATACTGTCACATGCGCCAATAACTCCTCTTATCCTGTTATGGGAGTTGGTAAGATCATTCTGACTACTGCTGATGGTAGTTCTTTCACTTTGTCAGATGCTTTATTTGTGCCAGGGATCAAAAAGAACCTGTTATCAGTTTCTGCATTAGCCAAGATTGGCTTGGTTGTGAAATTCGTTGATGACAGGTGTACAGTCCATGATCTCTCAAATGGCGATGTGATTATTGCTTCTGGCATTTTTATGTCGTGGGCTGTATAAGCTCATAGACTATGAAAAATCTGTGAATGATTCGGCATGTGCAGTTCATGATTCTCAGGCTATGTCAGATGCAAAGCTTTGGCATGCACGCTTTGGTCATCTGAATTTTGCTAGTTTGTTACGCCTACAGAAATCTGAAATGGTGTCCTCTTTGCCCAAACTTCAGGCACCTAGAAAACATGTTTGTGAAGGCTGTATTTTGGGCAAAATGCAGCGTTCTTCCTTTCCAAAAGATGGTTCAGTTCGGGCTATGCAGAAATTGCAGCTTGTACATAGTGATGTCTGTGGTCCTATGCAGACACCCTCTTTTGGAAATTACCTTTACTTCGTGACTTTCATTGATGATTTTTCCAGGCATGCATGGGTATATCCACTCAAAGCAAAGTCCGAAGTGTTCATGTGCTTCAAACAGTTTTTGGTTTTGGCTGAAAATCTGTCAACATGTAAAATGGGCACCCTCCGTTCTGATCGAGGGGTGGAATATATGTCTTCAGATTTTAATGCATTTCTGGCTGAACGTGGGATAAAACACCAGTGTACAGTGCCGTATACACCTCAACAAAATGGAGTTGCTGAACGAAAGAACAGGTCACTCATGGAGATGGCGAGGTGCATGGTCAAAAGTCAGGCTTTACCACATAGTTTCTGGCTTGAGGCTGTCATGTGTGCAGCATATGTACTGAACAGGTGTCCCACGAAAGCGTTGCAGTCTATCACTCCATATGAGGCTTGGCATGACCGCAAGCCATCTGTTGCTCATCTGCGTGTTTTTGGTTGTTTGGCATATGCATTAGTGCCTGAACAACATCGCAGAAAATTGGATGATAAGGCAGTAAAATGTATTTTTGTTGGGTACAGTTCTGAAAGTAAAGGCTATCGTCTGTATCATCCACAGACTAAACGCATTCTGGTTAGCCGTGATGTTGTCTTTGTGGAAGATGCTATTCAGCCATTGCTTTCATGTACTAAGGAGACATCTGTTAGCTCCAAAGACATGTATGATACTTTGATGCCTCTTTTTACAGGTGGACAGGCTAGCGCTGGTCCTAATGAGGCAACTTCTCAGCCTTTGCAGGTTTCATATGATGATGCAGATCATGCCATTTTTGATGCAGATTTACATGATGCACTTGTTGATGAGAGAGCTGATATTGAACAGGCAAAAACTATGCCAAAATGGCTGGTGCAGACTTTGCGTGACAGCAAATTAGATGCACCTTTGTCATATCGTACTCGTTCAGGCTCTCATAGTACCTCCTTTGCATCAGATTGCTATGCTATGGCTGCATCTAGTCTCTGTGATGAGAATGAGCCTTTTCTTTTGATGAAGCACAAAATTCAGAAAATTGGATGGCTGCTATGCAATCTGAATATGATGCTATAATGAAGAATGGTACATGGTCTTTATGTGACTTGCCTCCTGGCAAGAAGGCCATTGGCACTAAGTGGGTATACAAGCTGAAGCGTAAACCTGATGGTACAGTTGACAGGTATAAGGCTAGGCTTGTTGCAAAGGGTTATGCGCAGGAAAGAGGCATTGATTTTGATGAGACCTTTGCACCTACATGCCGTATGACTACTGTTCGGAGCATTTGTGCACTTGCAGCCCATCATGGTTGGAATGTACATCAGTTGGACATTAAAACAGCATTTCTGAATGGTGACTTGCATGAAGAAGTGTATGTTTTTCAGCCCTCTGGCTTTGTGCAGAAAGGGCATGAAAACCAGGTGTGCAGGTTAAAGAAGGCGTTATATGGTTTAAAGCAAGCACCACGTGCTTAGTATGAAAAAATACATGCCTATCTGATTGCACATGGTTTTGAGAACAGTCCAACTGAAAGCACCTTATATGTTAAGCGTGCTAATGATGTGCTTTTGATCATTGTTGTCTATGTAGACAACATGCTGCTCACTGGTCCTCTTGAGAAGCATATTGCTGATTTCAAGGCTGATTTGCATGCCTCATTTGAGATGTCTGATTTGGGGCATTTGAATCACTATTTGGGCATTCAGTTTATGCAAGTTGATGGTGGAATGGCTTTGTGTCAAACGAAATATATTGACACATTATTGCAGCATTTTGGCCTTGAAGACTGTAAGCCTATTGCCACTCCTATGGAGACAGGTTTACGATTGAGTCTTCATGATGCTGGAGATGCATTTGATGCTGTTCTCTATCAGCAGGCTGTTGGATGCTTGATTTACTTATGCATTACTCGGCCAGATATTCAGTTTGCTGTCTCACAGATGAGCAGGTTTATGCATTGCCCAGGAGTCACGCATTGGAAAGCGGTTAAGCGCATCTTTCGCTACTTGAGTGGTACTCGGCTACTTGGGTTGTTTTATCCCAAGGGGGGATCACTACCGCCAGATTTGCATGCTTTTTCTGACTCAGATTGGGCTGGTTGCTATGACACTCGTGTGTCCACCAGTGGTTTTTGCTTCATGCTTGGTAGCTCATGTATATCTTGGTTGAGCAAGAAGCAGCCTACTGTGGCCACTTCCAGTTGTGAGGCTGAGTATAGGGCAGCTTTCACAGCGACTGTTGAGTGTGTGTGGCTCAGACGCCTTATGGCTGATTTGGGTGTTGGCCAGTCTTCTGCCACCACCATCTTCACTGACAGTCAGAGCGCATTGGCAGTTGCGAGGAACCCTGTGTTCCATGCTCGCACTAAGCACATTGAGGTGCATTATCACTATGTCAGGGAGAGGTTCTCTGCTGGGGAGATCAGCTTGGCATATGTGCCCACGCAGGAGAACATTGCAGACCTTTTCACGAAGGCTCTGCCTAGGGAGAAGTTTGAAGCTTTCCGCAAAGCTTTGGGCTTACTTCCTTTTGTGGAGTGATTTCCACATAGCTCGGCACTTCCTTATACATGAGTGCCAGCTCCTTGTTCACCGCATCACTCCCAGTGGGGATTTGTTGATATATTTAGGTAGTGATGTGTGTGAACACTCTAGGACCGCCGGGGCACTTTTTGCCCTCTTTAGGAGGTTTTTTTCCCCCGGTTTGTATATACGCCTATTGCCCTAATGGGCTACTAATCTTTGTACATTCTCTAGTAATACATTCAGTCTTGTGTGTTGTGCTCCAAGCTTCTTCCTCTTCCTTGTGCTGTTTGCGTGCTTCCGCAGACGTCTAACTCCAACATAGAAACTATCTCACTAACCTTCCTATATTGCAAGGCTTAGTGACTAGATACAATAAGGCCTGATGGTCCATAAAGAACTTGAATTTGTTAGCTAGGAGGTAATGTCTAAATTTCTTGACTGTGTGGTGGTATAATATCTAAATTCCTGGGCCTTCTCTTTTTGTGGTGGTATAATGTCTTTCTTCTTGGTTGAGTTGTCTACTCGCATATGCGATAGGATGATCTAATTTTCCTTCATCCGCTGGTTGAGCTAGTATGCATCCTATGGCATAATTTGATGCATCTACATGGATATGGAATGGTTATTCCAATTGGGTATCTTCAATATAGGTGCTTCTATGGAAGACCCTAAGTCAGACATGTGTGTGAAAAGATCACATACTTACAAAAGTAGCAAAGCATGCTAACTAGTTTGTTGCCAGAAATCCTCAAACTCATATGAACATACCTTCTCGAACACCTCATCCAAATATACATGTACTGATTCTCTTGTACCTATGCCGAATAGGACTCCTCCTGACATGGATGTTACTGCCTCCATAAACTTCAAGTAGTACCTATGTGCATAAAGAGAATATGTACCTGAATTCTTAACATAAGATGTAAATCTTATGTTAACCACCATCCAATGTCTTTGAAGTAAACCGAAATCTTCATGTAGAAGACAATCTTCAAATACATCATGTGAATGGCCGATCCATACCATCAAGCTGCTAATAGCCTCTCCATAAGCAAGAGTGTGAGCACACTCTCTTCTCCAAGAAGAACTCCATAGCAGCTCCTCAACATGCTTCAACATAGCACCATGGCTGCCCCATGTGCTAAAAGCACTACCTCTATTGAGGTACCAAAGCTCTCCAAAGCTTGGTGTTGAAACTAGGTGAAGGATGAATTGAATAGTGAGCCAAGCTCTTATTATATAGTAGTGTGTGTACTCTTGAAAAGCTCTCTAAAAGCATAACTCAAAAGAAAAACTACGATCCAATAAAGCTCTTGTGATAGCAAATCGTATTCGAGAAAAATCCATCGTGAAAAAGATGTTCGTTCATCGCTAAAAAAACTTCTTAAAAAAAATCTGTTCTGCGCTGATCTGCTGCCGAGAGGATTCGAACTCACATGCTTAGGATGGGAGGCTTTTCGCCTAGCCAAGCGTGCTGGGCGCTTTTGTTCTAGAAAAAATATAACAAAGAGCTATACAACCTGTATTAACTAAGACCTTTTGGACTAATAGGACATTGTTTTCCAAAAATCCCCCTGCACTGGATGGGAATGGTGGATGTAATGTTGGACACCTATTAAGTACATATGGTGCACACATGATAGACTCAAGCCAGAAATTATGTGCTAAAGCTTGACTCTTGACCATACACCATGCCATCTCCATAAGTGACCTATTATTTCGTTCAACAACTCCATTCTATTGAGGTGTATATGGCACTATACACTGATGTTTTATCCCACGTTCAGCTATGCATTAAAGTCAGAAGACATATATTCCCCACCTCGATCTGAATGGAGGGTGCCCATTTTACATGCTAACACATTTTCAATCATAACCAAAAACTATTCGAAGCACATAAACACTTCGAACGTTGCTTTGACTGGATATACACATGCATGCCTGGAAAAATCATCAATGAAAGTCATGAAGTAAAGATGGTTTCCAAAAGAGGGCCTCTGCATAGGACCACAGACATCACTATGAACAAGCTAGAATTTCTAAGTAGCTCGAGCTGAACCATCTTTTGGAAAGGAGGAATGCTACATTTTGGCAAAAATACAGCCTTCACAAACATGTTTACTAGGTGCCTCAAGTTTGGGCAAAGAGGACACCATATCATATTTCTATAGGCATAGCAAACTAGCAAATTCAGATGACCAAAGTGTGCATGCCAAAGCTTTGCATCTAACATATCCTGAGAATCATGTAGTGCACATGCTGAATCATTCATAGATTTTTCATAGTCTGAGCTTATACAGCCCACAACATAAAATGCCAGAAGCAATAATCATGTCACCGTTTGATAGATCATGAATTGTGCATCTGTCATCAACAAATTTCACAACCAAACCAATCTTGGCTAATGCAGAAATTGATAACAGATTTTTCTTGATCCCTGGCATAAATAAAGCATCTGACAAAGTGAAAGAACTACCATTAGCAGTAGTCAGAATGATCTTACCAACTCCTATAACAGGATAAGAGGAGTTGTTGGCGCATGTGACAGTATTCCCTATAGGTGCTGGCTCAAGTGAAGTGAAGAAATTACGCTCCGAGGTAATATGTTTGATTGCCCCACTATCAAAATACCAAACATATGAGTCTAGTGCAGACATACACTGCTCATGAGAAGATGGGTCAAAACTGCAAGTAGTAGTAAATTCCCATTCTTCATTCTACACAAGATTAGCAAACTGTGTTTTCGATGTAGAGGCCTTTGCAACAACCATTTCGGCCTCGTTCTTCTTTACCTCTTTAGTAGCCAATTTTGGACAACTCTTAACGACATGATCATTTGCTTCATAGTATTTGCAAAACAATTTCTACTTTTTTTATTTCTTCTCATCTTTTTCCTTCTTCGAATGTGCAACATTTGTAGATTTTTGCTTACTAGTAGATGAGCTTCGTTTACCTTTGCCCTTCTCACTAGCCAAGAAAGCTTGATCTACAACATGCATATGGACCCGTTCTGCCTAGACTGAGCTTCCTGCAGTAGAACATAAACTAACTCTTCAAATGATAGGGCATTTGAATTGTCTTTCATCATCAAATGAAGAGTAGAAGCAAAACTCTGATATGAATCAGGAAGACTATTCAGAACGGTTTGCACAAGTGAGCTATCTTGTATAGCTTCATTAGAGAAATCAATTGTTCCTTCAAGTCTTTAATCTTTGTTCAAAAACTGTCCATAGAATCACCCTCATTCATATGCTTAGTCTCCAAGTGTTTTTAGAGGTAAGCAACACGAGCCTCATTCTTAGCCTAGTACAACGTAGTAAGTGTATCCCATGCATCCTTAGCTATCCTGCAAGAGCGAATGTGAGGAATAATGGCACGTTTGATAGACAAGGATATCAATGCATATGCTTGAGAATCTGTGCCATCCCAATGAATTTGTTGTACAGTAGGTGCAACAAAAACTGTAGCACAAACATGAATTTGAAGAATATCAGCATCTTCAACACCATGTGCATCAGCTTCGATACCTATATTTGTAGGTGTAATAGGATGTTTTTCAACACCCTGCACAATGTTCCACATTCCTTTTGCAACCAATGCATGTCGCGTCATATAAGCCCACAATGGCTGAGTGGTACCATCCAACTTATCCTCAATAGCCAACATATGGAATACATCACATCTTTCAGCCATGGCCATTGACAAAAATACCTTGATGCAGAAAAATGATTGTATCTGAAAAGGTTGAACAGAACTACCTTGACGAGTTCTGCTAAGCCTATAGCACACTTTGAGATGCTTATACAAGCGAACCGAATCCTATATATAACAACACAAGGAAGAAGAAGAAGCTTGGAGCACAACACACAATACTGAATGTATTACCACTAGAATGTACAAAGATAAGTAACCCGTTAGGGCTATAGGCATATATACAAGCAGGGGAAAAAACCTCCTAAAGACTGAAAAAAGTGCCTCGATGGTCCTAGTGTGTTCACACACATCACTACCTAAATATATCAACATGTAAGAGGTGCTCCTTTCCCTCAATCTTGACAAAAACCTTGAATTGTCACCAATTGGGTGTGTAAAGCTATGGATCAATGATGATGTGTTGTGCCTTATGCCCCTCTTAGAAAACTCAGTAATGAAGGCTTCTAAAAATTGGTTTATGTTCCTGAATTGTCTCTAGTGTAGTGGTTGAAACCACATAAGATCCATGTTCTTGAGTGTTATACCATAAGTGTTGTATTGCATGAACAAGTCATGAACTTTCTCAGCTCTCAAGACTTGCCTAAATTCTGCCACATGATCGTACGGGTCTCCTGTGCCATCAAAATAGTTCTTCATGGACTTAACCACTTGTGTAGGCCTCAAGATTCTAGGATGTTCTCTAGGCCTTGGCAAGGGAAACTCATCCATGCCTCTTCGATGTCTTAGATTTTTGTGTCTCTCCTGATCTGTTCTTTCTACATCTAATCTTAATTGCTCTCTTCCTACGGGGTTTGCAAAGCTCACTTCATGTCTATCTCTACTTCTATCCCTCTGAGTTCCATGAGCTTTGAATGTCCCAGCTCCTTGACGACCATAAGAGACATTGGATCTTGGTTGGTGAAAAACAGATTCACCCTTCCAAGTGTAGGCATGCCTACCAAGTTCCGTTACAACGAACACTCTCTTTGATGTGTTGTCTAAGTAGACCACTTTGCCTCGAAATTCATATATCATCATGCTTCCTACTTTGCTAGGTTGATCGGTCTTAAACATGTAAAGGCTTCATCCGTCTCCCTATTCTAGAACAATTCTACATATTTGTTATCGTGGGGGATCCATTTTGGTGTGAGTATCTTGGTTAAGATTGACTTATCTCTAGGGGTTCTTGGATCTCTTCCTAAATTCCCATGCTCTATGTCACCCATTTTAGTCTTTGGGATTACATTGCCAAATTCATCTGTTCTATCTGGCTGCTTGGTGACTACATACATGGTTCCTTCTTTTGTCAATGTATGAACCATCTTCAAATTTGACTATCACAAGTTCTAGCCCAACCGGTTGATCAGGATTTTTAATTTGGACAACAGATCTTCTCATACAGTCCTCATAGATGCGAGCACCTAATCAGTTGGTCTTGATATATCCCAGTTGAGTCTTGTAAGGTCCTTCTGTTTTTTCTAGGTATGCCACTCTTGAGCTACCTACTAGTCTCTCCATGCTATACGACATCTCAGAGTCACTCGGCTTAGAGCTTAGAATGTATGGGTAATCACTCAATTGTTGGGCCCAAGACCTAGCTGTATGATTGACACTAGCTTCAGAAGATATGATGCTTTTTCTATCGCGTCCTAGGTGTCTTCCTCACCTAAGGTTCATATGCCTTGACAATTATCCCAATTTTCCCAAGTACAAACTTGTTGCAAAAAGTTTGATTGCTCAATTTATGTTCTTTCACTTTAGATTTTTTCACAAAACTAACCCATTTATGCTTGCACTTGAGTAATTAGGGTTCTTATACTTGTATCGTGCCTAACGTAACCCTAATTAATCAATACCACTAATCATACTTAGCCTAAGCTAGGAATTGACTGAGGGGGTTGAGAATGCTCCAACCTCAAGTTGCTCCTCCTTTGTTCACACTTGAGTGCTCAAGACACTCGTTCTTAAGCTTGAACATGCTCTTACTCTGGATGCCCTTCAATGCTCCCAATGGACCTGTTAAAGTCCCAAAGTTAGATCAAGTTAAATTTAATCGACTTAACATACCATTTCATGTAATTCAAAGACCAAATTTTCACTTGTCTTTATGAAAGACTTCCCTAGAGACCCTATAGCTTCCTCACCTCTATGGAAGGTCAACTTCACAATACTATATCTAAAACTCAACAAGCTTTCCAATCAACTAAAGATCACAAGAAATGGATTTTGTATGAAAAAGTTATGTCTATTCAAGGTTTTGGGGGTTAAAATAGGCAAATAATCAATCAAGACTTCTAAAAATATTTGCTTGGGGGCCTCACTATGCTTTAATCATTGGAAATTTTGACCCAAAATTAGCAAAAATTTGAAAACTAGAAAACCCTAAAAATTAGCTGAAATTGTCTATCAATTGCGATGGACAAGCTTGTCAATTGTGATGGACAAAGCTATCCATCATGGCCTATCAATCACGATGGACAGTGTCAATCGTGATTGAGGGTGTCAATCATGATGGACATGTCGATCGTGATGGACAAAAATTTTCGGATTTTTGTGTGAATATGTGTTAATCATGGACTTATGCATCGTGATGGATGGAGTTTTCGCCAAGATCAAGTGTCAATTGTGATATTTTTGTCAATCGCGATGGGAAAGGGTGTCCATCATGATGGGCACTTGTCTATCACGATGGACAATCAGTTTTTCATGGGTTTTCAATCGCGATGGATAAAATTTTTTGGTTTTTTGCATTTATTGGTGTCAATCGTGGTTCTATGTGTTGCGATGGATAGGTTTTGGCCCGAGTTCAAGTGTCAATCGTGATATTTGTACCGATTGCAATGGACAAGGACATGTGGTGTGTGCAAACAATGCCTCTTATCCTATCATTGGAATAGGAGAAATTGAGCTTATGGCTACAAATGGAGGTGTGATTCTCTTGAAAAATGCATTGTATGTGCCCGGTATAAAGAAGAACTTAATTTTAGTTCCATTGATCACCAAAGTTGGACTTCATGTACACTTTGTTGATGATAAGTGTATGGTTCATGATTTCAACAATGGCGATGTTATTGTGATGTCCGTTACATTATGTAATGGTTTGTATCGCATGGTGTGGGGGATTCTTGGACAAGAATGGATTTGAGTGTTTGTAGGAGAAAAGGGAAAGACAAGAAGAAAGATACACACTGGAAGCCTCTACCGATTGATTATGATAAGACAGATACAATGGTGATGCACAATACAATCTATTGCTTTTGTGCAAAATCCCACAGAGCGCTCAATTACAAAATATCAAATACCCAAGGTCTTGTTGCTGCCGGCCTCCTCTGCACCAGACCTCCACTTCTCCAAGCATGCACTTGTGCACACCTTGCACCAAGCTTCCAATAAGGGGGAGGGATGGACACCTTCTGTCGGCATGTGCACACTTCAATGGGTCCTTGGGATCCTTGGGGAACTAGCTTAACACTTCTCTCCACACTTCCTTAGTCACTCTTCATGCACACCTTGCACTTCACTTCTCTGCGTCGCACACTGTGTGTCTCTTGCACTTCTCTCTCTTGCCTAGCTTAGACTATGCTCACCCTGCCTAGTCTTGCTTAGTCTCCAAGAATAGTCCTTGCCTTCACTTGAGTGTTGATTCATGTACGCTACTAACTGCAAGAGTATCTTGGTGCTCACTTTGATGTCCCAAGATTTTCTCCAAAAGTGGGCAGCCAACGAATCCCTATTTTGTCATGTAGTGACTTTAGACTAAAACAAAAAATTTAATTGGGGGGCCATACTTTCACTTCTGCATACGCTGCCGCTTCACATACCTTCACATTTTCCTTTTGAGTCTTCAATTGTGCACCTAAAAGAGGGTTCACCTGAACCTTCCAAAACACTTTTGAACCTTAGGGAAATTACAAAAATACCTCAGCAACCTGCAACCAACTTTCTGCAATTTTACCCTTTGTGGAAAATTAATTGTGCACTACTTGTGCACCTTGACACCTGCACTTTGAAAACTTTGACTTTGCCCATGTTGACTTTGACCTTGACCTTGTTGACTTTGATCACTTTGACTTTGCCTTTTGACTTTAACTATAGTTGACATTGATTGTGGTTGACTTTGACCAATATGAATTTTATGAGCTCAATAGTTTCCCACCACCTAATGTGCTCTCCGTCCCAGAGAGCTACAGCCAAAACTCTGAGCATATAGGACACCATGATTTTTGTGTTGCAAAATTTGCAAAAGGACACTAGAGTAGCAACCAAGTCCACCAGAAGCATAGAGAACAGACACCAGAGAAGAATCCAAAAGTGGAATGTTTGGCATGGAAAAGCAAAGGAGGTCAATGGAAGGGTAGAAGAGAGGGGAAAGGGAGGGCTGAGGGGGCTGAGATGGATAGGGCAGGGAGGGGTAAGGATGGGGTTGGGCAGAAGGGTAAAGGGAGGTTGAGAGAGTAGGATTATGGGGTATGGAGAGGGCCAAAATGATAAAAAATGAAAGCTACAGAGGATGCAATTATGAAAATGTGCAACATATGGTAAAATGAAGTGAGAATAGATCATGTGGACCATGTGCAGAATAAAAAACACGTGAGAAAGGTCCTCAAAACATGTGATGTTTGATTAAAAGTCAGAGAAAAGATGGGATTTTGGAAACTTAAATGCAAAAAATGAGTCAAGAGGTGCCAAAATACATGAAAATGATGCCAAGTTTAAAAAACATTGCCATCCGAGGCGCAATCTAGAGCCAAAAGCTTTGGACCATGAAATATTTTCTTTTTTTTTTTCTTTTTTCTTTTTTTTTAAATATTTTTGAACGCACAGGGTTTGAACGCTTGAAATACAAAAAATAAAACAAAAAATTATAATAAAATAAGTCAAAAAATAAATAAAATAAAAAGAAAATAAACAAAAGTGAAAATAAAATAAAAAATAGAATAAAAGAAAAATAAGAACAAAAGGGGCCGTGAGGGGGGCAGGGGAGAGAGAGAGAGAGAGAGAGAGAGAGAGAGAGAGAGAGAGAGGGAGGGAGAGAGAGAGAGAGAGAGAGGGAGGGAGAGAGAGAGAGAGAGAGGATTTATTTATATATTATTTTTCTTTTTTTCTTTTCCTTTCAAAATTTTCTTTCCCCTTTTTTTTGGAAAAATAAATTCCATGGGCCATTTCTTTTTTTTTCGAAAATATCTAAAATTTGATAAAAATCCAGAAAAAATAAAAAAAATTGCAAAAGAAATCCCAGAAATTCTGAAAAAATTTGCTACAGAACTAGGCCAATTTCCTCACTCAAAAATCACTGAGAGCTTTCTTTATTCCTTCAATTTGGCAAGAAAATGACATTTGAAAATGATGAAAAAATGCTAGAAAATTTCTAAAAATGCTTGAAAATTTCCCAAAATTTTCCAAAAATTGTGCTTATGCAAAGGCTGTGAAAGGATTGCTAAATTTGCTAAAAACACAAAGAACAAGCATGAAAAAAAAGATAGAAACTACTAAAGCTTAAGCAAAAATGATATGAGAAGGCTATGTACAACCTGGACAAATTTTGCAGGTTCCAGGTGATCCATAAATCTTCACTTGTGTTGATGATAGGCCTTGAGCCTTGATATGTAGACTAAGAGGAACCCCTCCATAATCTCCCATTGTACTGCACTTCATTTGTTTTGTCTTCTTATTGGGCCCACTGATCATCTGATAGGGCCACCCTAAATCCTTATGAGAAATATTATCTCCTCCATACTGCATTTGTTGTATCTTTGGTTCAACAACTTTATAACTTAATCTGCAACATTGCATTTTTACTATTCCAGCTTCTTCATCCAATGGAACCCTCTGTTTCCAAAAACTTGCAGGTACTCCTTCCACATCCTTGTAAAGCTCTGCACTTACTATCATAAAAATTGACATAACAGATGATATCCATACCAATATCCATAACAAACTAGCCCTTGATATAGGATTTGAAGTAGCTTCATCACTGCTACACTTAAGGGCTTCTCTTTTCCTCTCTCTTCTATGGCCTTTGACTGAGACTATCTCACTCGAGTCAATAACCTGAATGATGTCCTCTTTTTCTTCATATGCTTCCTCTCTACTTGATTTTGGAAAAATTCCATAGCAGGAAGATGGGTCTAGCTAACATGTTTTCATCTTCATATAAATTTTCTCCTTCAAATAGATCTGCTTTTGGGTTGTCCAACAATTCTTCTTCCATACAAATACCAATTGTCTGCATCATGCTAGTATGTCTTTGATTGTCTGGAACTTCTTCTAAAAATATCTGCTGCAAATCTTTTCCCTCTTGATTTACCAACATTGTGTCCTTACCCCAGTCACGTAGCACATTGGCATGCCTTAACCAAGGTCTCCCAATTAACAGAGGGAAACTTCCTTCTACCTGTGGCAGCCTTAAAAAAACAAAATTCAAGTTAAAGATGGTACCTTGTATCTTGACTGGGACTCCAGGGACTACTCCCATAGGCTTTACTATGCTTTGGTCTACCAGTGTTACAATGAAGTTTGTAGGTTTTGAACGGTGTAGTCCAATCATTTTCATGGTATATTCAGGCATCAAGTTAATGCCAGAACCACCATCCACAATAACTCTTTGAAACTCATGACCTTTGATAGAGACTGTTAGCCGAGGGCTCTTATAATCTGTGAGGGGTGCTTCCCCTACACTTTTATCTTTATGCATAACAATAGCCTTTGCCACTAAACTTGTTGTGGACATTTCATCAATTATCTGCAAGAGTTCTGACCTGAACTTCCCATCCATCTTTATTAAATCAAAAATACTGACCTCCTTTTTCATGGACTTGAGTAGTCTGGAAGCTTCTGATTCCTTAAGAGCATGGGCTCCATTTGACTTATCAAACTCCTCATGAACCCTGTTGAATGCATGTCCAATGGCATCACTGGTACCTATGAAATTTCTTTTTGCCTTGTATCTGCACATGTGGTGGCTTTGTCTTTAGATGCAACTTTGTCTTTGTTCAATCCATTAATAATTGATTCTTGACCTATGTCCACTTGAGACTTCCCCTTGCTTCTTGTCTGCACTGTAAAAGATTCAATTTCTTCTAACTGCACCACCCTGGTAGATGGAGACGACACATTGCCTTGATCTACCATTTCTTCCTTGCACACAGAAATCATTTGAATGTGTGTCCCAGATGAAGATGCTTGGTTCTTAGGACAACAATTAGTATAGTGGTTTCTGGCCTCTAGGTAGTTCCTGCAAGGAGGGGCATTTTCTGGTAGAGTACACCTACTTTGGTAATGCCCACATTCTCCACATCTGAAACAAATAATTGGCCTCCCAGGGCCATTTCCAAAGTTATTCCTCTATCTAGGGTTATAATTTTTACCTTGATTGGGTGCAGTCGCCATCACATTTGCTGGTGGTAGGGATCCTCCTTGTGTCCAATATGTTGTTGCGGGCATTCCTCTTGATTGGCATTCTTGGGCCTCATGACCAGCTTTCCTGCATAGTTGGCAAGTCACACTTAACAGAGGACATTCACTTACTATATGACCTTGCTTGCTGCACATGGTACACCAAAGTCCACTCTTGATGCCACCCCCTTTTAGTTCCTGCAATCCCTGTTGCAACTAAGCCAATTCCTCTACTTGGGTTTCCTCCTCCTTTTGGAGCTTTAATGCCTCAATTTCCCTCCTCAACTGATTAACAACATTCTCCTCCTCTTTGTGGGGCTTATTCCTTTTTAAGCCCTCCAACTCTTTCCTTAGCTGGATTACTAGATCCTCCATTTCTGTAGAATAGGGTATTTGAGAAGAAATTGCTCCATACTGTTGCCTTATCTGCTCCAGTTGTGTAGCTGTGTTGATGAACTCCTCTATGGAGGCTGTGGGCAACACTAATTCCTTGATTTTACATTGGTTGGTCACTGGAAGTGGCTTAGCTAACCATTTCTTAACAAAAAAATCATGTGGAGGATCTGGAAACTTAGCCATTAGTGCCTTAGCCCTAGTTACAAACTCTTGAAACTTTTGACCTGGGCCCAGTCTCAAGTTTTCTAATTCCTCTATGATGATCTCTATAGTATTTCCATGCTAGAATTGGGTTTTGAGTGCATCTTTCATTAAGTCCCAAGTGGTGAAATGGTTCTCCGCAAACTGGCAGAACCATTTATCTGCTAACCCTTCTGATGTGGCAGGGAAGAGTATCAAAAAGGCATCCTCTGTTCCCATTAAGCCTTTAGTTTTGCATAGTGCTAAAAACCTTCTAATATGCTCGTCCGGATCTTCTTGAGCTAGGCCTTTGAAAGAAGGAAATTTTATATTTAATCTTGATAGTAGGGTTTCCAAGTCTACCTGACCTGCCATGCTCTTTACTGATGAGGTTGACAAAAGTGGACTGGAGGATCTTCTAACAGCCTTCCTTCTTGTAGCCTTGTAGGTGATCCTCAATGTTTGGGACCAAGTTGCGGTCATGAGCTATTCATAGCCCTCTTAGTATGAGATAATTGATAAGAATATTTACCTCTTAGTCCAATGAAGTAGTATTGTCAGCACTAGAACTCTTCTACCCTTTGCACTTGGCTTCTCCTATGCTCAAATCTCCTTGGAGTCCCACCATGCATGCCAAATTTTGTTGGGGGGATTCTTGGAAAAGAAGGGATTTGAGTGTTTGTAGGAGAAAAGGGAAAGACAAGAAGAAAGATACACACTGGAAGCCTCTGCCGATTGATTATGATAAGACAAATACAATGGTGATGCACAATACAATACAATGCTTTTGTGAAAAATCCCACAGAGTGCTCAATTACAAAATATCAAATACCCAAGGTCTTGTTGTTGCTGGACTCCTCTGCACCAAACCTCCACCTTCTCCAAGCTTGCACTTGTGCACACCTTGCACCAAGCTTCCAATAAGGGGGAGGGATGGACACCTTCTATCGGCACGCACACACTTCAATGGGACCTTGGGATCCTTGAGGAACTAGCTTAGCACTTCTCTACACACTTCCTTAGCCTCTCTTCATGCACACCTTGCACTTCACTTCTTTGTGTCGCACACTATGTGTCTCTTGCACTTCTCTCTCTTGCGTAGCTTGGACTATGCTCACCCTGCTTAGTCTTGCTTAGTCTCCAAGAATAGTCCTTGCCTTCACTTGAGTGTCGATTCACGTATGCTCCTAACTACAAGAGTATCTTGGTGCTCACTTTGATGTCCCAAGATTGTCTCCAAAAGTGGGCAGCCAACGAATCCCTGTTTTGTCCTATAGTGACTTTAGACTAAAACAAAAATTTTAATTGGGGGGCCATACTTTCACTTCTGCGTACGCTTCCGCTTCACATACCTTCACAGTTTCCTTTTATGTCTTCACTTGTGCACCTAAGAGAGGGTTCACCTGAACCTTCCAAAACACTTTTGAACCTTAGGGAAATTACAGAAATACCTCTGTAACCTGCAACCAACTTTCTGCAATTTTACCCTTTGTGGACAATTAATTGTGCACTACCTGTGCACCTTGACACCTGCACTTCAAACACTTTGATTTTGACCCTGTTGACTTTGACCTTGACCTTGTTGACTTTGACTACTTTGACTTTGACTACAGTTGACTTTGATTGCAGTTGACTTTGACCAATATGACTTTTATGGGCTCAACACTTGGATACATACAAGAGGGTTGTCTCGAATGCCTTGGTTGCTCATACTTCTTCCATGGCTGAAATGGAGCTTTGGCATGCTCGTTTTGGTCACTTGAACTTCAATAGTTTGCTTTACTTGCAAAAGAAGGACATGGTTATTGGTTTGCCTACACTTGAGTCCATTGAAAAGCATGCATGTGAAGATTGCATTCTTGGAAAAATGCATCGTGCTTCTTTTCCAAAAGATTTTCATACATACACTATAAGAAAATTCTAGCTTGTTAATAGTGATGTATGTGGTCTCGTCAAGACTCCATCTTTTGGGAAGCATGTATATTTTGTTACCTTCATTGATGATGCTACTCGCCATACATGGGTCTATCCTATGAAAGCAAAGAATGAGGTATCAAAGCATTTTTAGCTATGGCTGAAAGTTTTTCTTCACAAAAACTTTTGACTCTATGCAACGATCGTGGTGGTGAATACATGTCACATGAGTTTAATGCTTTTATTCGTGAAAGAGGTATTTTACACCAATGTATGGTGCCATATACACCTCAGCAAAATGGTGTTGTTGAGTGTAAAAATAGAACTCTACTTGAAATGGCATGACTCGTATGGTTAAAGGAAATCATCTTCTTGATAAGTTTTGGATGGAAGCGGTCATGTGTGCTAACTATATGTTGAATTGCTTCCCTACAAAAGCATTGAGAGTCATCACTCCTTATGAGGCTTGGAATGGTCATAAACCTATGATTAGTCATATGCGTGTGTTTGGTTGTTTGGCATATGCTCTTTTGCCCTCACAACAATGTCACAAACTTGATGATAAGGAAAAAGAAATGTATATTTGTTGGTTATAGTGTTGAAAGTAAGGGATATCGTTTGTATCATCCATTGACGAACACAATTATTGTGAGTCGAGATGTGGTATTTGCTGAAAATTCAGTTTTCCCTCTACTTGAATGCAAAAAACAGCCAACAATTAGCTCACAAGATGTGTTCGATACACTCATGCCTTTGTTTGAAAATGGTGCGCTTGCCTATGGCCATGTAGACCAGCCAACTGAGGCTCAAAGGGCTGAAAAATTCCAACAAAATAGAGCTGAAAAATTCCAGCAAAATAGTGCTAAAAATGCAGAGAATTTTCAGCCGAACATGGCTGAAATTTTTCAGCCAAAAATTGTCAAAACTGCTGGAAATTTCCAGCCACATACTGCTGAACATTTGCATCAAAATATGGCTGGAAATGAGCATGAAATTAAGCCCACGCATGATGTACATGTTCAAGCCGTATTACATAATGAACTCATGTCTATCAAGAGTGCACAATCTATGCGAAAGTGGCTGAGACAAACTTTGCAGGATAGCAAATTGAGTGCACCTTTACTTGGTAGAACAAGATCAAGCTCTCACCATGCATCAAGTAATCTTGTGGATTATTCTCTTATTGCTACAACATGTAATGAAGAGCCTGAATCAACTGTATATAATTATGAAAGTATGATACAAGGGAGATGATGTAGGCTTACTCATACATATGTGATCTTAGTGTAGCCACAATCTTGAAGCTCAATAACTCCTTCTTCCCTGCTCTATACCCGTGGCTAAAGTGATGTAGTTTTATAGTCATGAAGTGATTTTGAATTTTGAATCTGCCACCTAAAAGTGTTCCTACCTTTTTGGTAGTGATTGATTTGATTCTAACCACTTAGGTATTGTGACATACAACTTGTAAGGCTACGAGATTCCTTCAATCTATTTTACTTTTATTTCAAGAGTTAGACTCTATGCTTTTACAAGAGGTGTTCACATATGCTCTATAAGTGATCAAAACTTATATGAGATAAACCTTTGATATTTGCTCAAGCATCAAGGCTTGCCGAATGTACCAACAAGAGCTCAAATCTCCTCTCACAAGCTCTTAATGTCTAGGCAGTCACAACCCTCCACAACTCCTCATATACCTAGATGAAAAGATATTGTATCTAAGCCATCGTGTAATTTTATTCCTGTTGATGTATAAAACACCACAAGAAATGAATTAATGTGACACTAGAACACCTCTATGGTCACCATTAACTCATTGCCACTCCAAACTTTGAGAAATGATAGCTTAAAGTGAGAACTTTGCTTCTACAGAAATTCCTAGTCACCGAAATGACATACCTTCAGTATTTTGCTAATTTCTCCTAGCTCAAGTATGCTTTCTCCATGAAACTTTATAGGCTAAAACTAGAAGAGTAGAGCTTTCCAACAAGCTATCATATGCATCAAACAGAGCTCTAGAACTCAAGTTATGGCCCTCACAAGATGACCCTGTATGACCTTCCAAAACTGGAAATCTTGCCTGTTTTAGTATTCCTGATGTCCAAAAATAAAAAATTCGATGCCTAGCATCGAATTTCAGTCCAAGTCGATGCCAGGCATCGACTTTGGGCTTTTTTTGGCTATTTTTCTGCACCAAAAACACTCTATTTTACACACACATGAAGAAGATGACTTATATGATAGAAGTCGATGCCGGGCATCCATTTTATGTTGGAACTCGATGCCAGGCATCGAGTTGCTCCACAAACTTCATATTTTTAGAAGATTCAACAATAGTTAACACACAGAGAATGAAAAAATGACTTATCAGCCAAGATTCGATGCCAGGCATCGAATTGCTCAGAAAACTTAAACTTTTGAATTCATCACACAGTAGGCAAACATGGAGATGATGGAGAGAGACTCATACACAGAACTTTACTCAGTTCTTTCTCATAGCTATGAAAACTCAGAAGTTTTACAGATGCTTTCTCACTCAGAGAAGCCCGACTATACACAGTCGTATAAATGAACTCCTTCTTCTACTTCTTCTCTCCATTCTCTCTCTCTCTCTCTCTCTCGCCGCGTCAGTTGATACAAACTAACTTATATAGATTTTCGTATTCTCGTGATTTTAAAAAACTTACAGAACTAAAGTGAACTAACTTTACAAATATGATACATTTGTGAATTTGTCCCTTCACATAGGCATAGGGTTTTCTTCCTAAGATTTGACCTTCAAATATATGTCCAATTAGTGATTGTTTCTCCAACAGCTCCCCCTCAATCACTAATTGACATTCTCTGTTCCTTCATATCTTCTTCTTTTCTTTTACTCATGCCATGCTTTTAAATCTGCTGGTCTTCACACCATCCAAGCTCTTTGTCATTATGTCTGCTAACTGATCTTTAGTGGAAATGTACTCCACTTCAATCTCCTTCTTCATTACCTTTTCTCTGAGAAAATGATACTGTATCTCTATGTGCTTTGTCCTTGCATGAAATACTGGATTTGCTGCAAGATAGAGTGAACTCATATTATCTCCATGTATTGTAGGTGTACCTTGATCAATGCCTAAGCTCTTGAACAATGTCTGCATCCATATGACTTCCTTAGCTGCTTCCACAAGTCCTTTGTACTCTGCTTCAGTTGATGATAATGCTACTGTATGTTGTTTCTTTGAACACCAACTTACAAGCTTATCACCAATGTATATCATGTAACCATGAGTTGATCTTCTGTCATCATGGTTACCTGCCCAATCGGAATCACTGTAGGCTCTCAACTTCAAATCTGATGTAAAAGGATAATATAATCCTTCCTTTATAGTTCCTTTGATATATCTGAGAACTCTTTGACCTGCAATCCAATGTGGGTCCTTTGGACAATGCATGAATTGTGACAAAACTCCCACTGCATAACTAAGATCAGGTCTTGTTAGTGTAGCATAAATCAAACTACCCACAAGAGATTGATACTTCCTCATATCTTTGTAGTCTGCACCATCATATTTACTGAGCTTGTGATTAACTTCAAGTGGAGTTGAAGCTTCTCTGCAATTTTCCATATCAAACTTCTTCAACAACTTCAGAAGATACCTTTCTTGTGACACATATATGCCATGATCTGTATAAGTAACTTCCATTCCAAGAAAGTATGATAACTTTCCTAGGTCACTGATCTTAAACTCTTTCTCAAGTAATCTCTTTACCTCCTTGATTCCTTCATCTGAAGTACCTATGATTATAATGTCATCTACATAAATACAAATGTAGATTGTACCTTCCTCTGTTCTTTTGATAAGTAGACTTGAATCTGCTTTTGAACTTTGATATCCAAGATCATTGAGATACTTCACCAGTCTATAGTTCCAAGCTCTTGGAGCTTGCTTCAATCCATACAATGCTCTTCTCAACCTGCAAACAAAATTTGGATACCTGGAATCTATAAATCCTTGAGGTTGTTCCATGTATACCTCATCTGATATGTATCCATTCAAAAATGCATTCTTTATATCTAGTTGACTCAAAGTCCATCCTTTTGAAGCTGCAATAGCAATGATTGTCCTTATAGTTGACATCTTAGCTACGGGACTGAATGTCTCATCATAATCTATGCCATAGGTCTGGGCATAGCCTTTCACCACCAATCTAGCTTTGTATCTGGCTATACTTCCATCTGCAAGCTTCTTCACTTTATAAACCCATTTATTTCCAATTACTTTCTTACCATTTGGTTTAGGAACAAGTTCCCATGTCTTGTTCTCCTCTAGTGCATTAAACTCTTCCTTCATTGCTTCTTCCCATTGCTTCTTACCTTTAGCTTCATCATAGTTCTGAGGTTCTTCATCATCTTTGACCATATATGCATAGTTCTTCTGAGTTATGTAAGAAGTATCATAAGAATACCTTTCTGGTTGTCTTCTAGTCCTGCTTGACCTTCTTGGTTCACATTCTTCATAAGTGTCTGGATACACCTCTTCATCAAATGTAGGAGCTTCTTCATTCCTTCTTGTTAATCCACTTCTGGATGTACTTGCTTGCATATAGTCTTCATCTCTATTCACCTGCACAATTGATTTTCCTTTCTCACATCTTCTTACCTCTTCTTCAAATTCTTCAGCTGTATGACTTTGATTTGCATACCAACTTTTCTGTTCATCAAATGTAATATCTCTAGAAACAATAAATTGTTTGGTTAGAGGATTCCACAATCTGTAACCCATCTGCTTTTCATCATAACCAATGAACACATATTTTTCTGCCTTTGGTTCAAGTTTATGCCTAAGCTGTGATGGCACATAAGCATATGCAATTGATCCAAACACTCTACAATGATCTAGTGTTGGTTTCTTACCCCACCAAGCTTCATATGGAGTCATTCCATTCAAAGCTGCACATGGTAATCTATTCACAAGATATGTAGCTGTATTTACAGCCTCAGCCCAAAGATAATTTGGACAATTCTTCTCCTTTAGCATAGCTCTAGCAAACTCAACCAAAGTCCTGTTCCTTCTTTCTGCTACACCATTTTGTTGTGGTGTATACCTACAGGTTATTTCTCTCTTAATACCTGCATTCCAAAGATAATCATTGAACTCTTGGGAGAAGTATTCTCCCCCTCCATCAGACCTCAGTCTCTTAAGCTTTTGACCTGTGACTCTCTCTGCATATGCATGAAAATGCTTGAAAGCTCCAAACACTTTTGATCTCTCCTTCAAAACATATAATGTTATCCATCTTGTAGCATCATCAATGAAAAGAACATAATACCTTGAGCCACTGATAGATCCTTCTTTTGTTGGTCCCCATACATCTGTATGAATGAGCTCAAGTACTCCATCATGTTTGAATCCTTTCTTCTGAAATGGTAACCTGTGTGCTTTACCCATTTGACATGCTTCACATTTATAAACCATATGTTGACTTTGCACATTTGGTAATCCTAGTACAGACTGATTAGCAACCATAGCTTTAATTCCTCTTTCATTGAAATGACCTAATCTCTTATGCCAGAGATCAAGTTCTGTAATCACTGCTTCACCATGTGTGAGCAAAGCTTGACCAATGTTTCCTTGCACTCTTAAAGTAAAGAGTCTACCTTCTTTCTTACCAGAGACAATCTGATTATATCCATTCTCTGGATCTTCCACAAATACTCCTTCATTTGTAAACCTGACTTGAAAACCTTTTTCAACTATCTGTCCCACACTAATCAAGTTTTTAGGTATTGTAGGAACATACAAAACATTGGTTAGCAAATCTGCTCCACTCTTGCATTTCACTTTTCCAATTGAATGTACACTATGTCTTGTATTATCACCAGTTTGAACTGTGTGACTAGAAATGCCTTTTTCCAAATCTGACATCAATTCTATGTTTCTTGACAAATGATTAGAACATCCAGAGTCAATGTAAAATACCTTTAGATCTTCTTTGTCTGATGTGCTGATTGAATTCATCATCAATGATGTATGACTTTCATTCTGTGTGTCATTTGCATAGTTGTAGTAGGTGGTGTTGTAGGATTGATTCTGTCCCCAACTTCTTCCTCCACATCTACCATAGCCTCCTCTTTGACTTTGTCTACCTCTTTGAAAATTACTTTGATATCTTCCACCTCGACCTCTGCTATTGTTGTTTTGATTCTGGTTTGATCCTTGTTGGTTGTGCCAACAGTCATGAACCAAATGATTACTCAATCCACAGATCCAGCAAGCCTTTTTGTTGTTATTTTGATTACCTCTTCCTCTTCCAAAACCTCTTGCTCTTCCTCTGCCAGTGCCTTTACCTCTTGCATAATAAGCTTGAGAATTAGACTCCTCTTCATCCTTTGCTTTACCTTTATCTCCTTTCTTCTTATTCTTCATGTACATTGCAGAACTTTGACCTTTATCTCCATCTTCCTTCAAGTCTTGCTCATATGTGAGCATCAAACCAAGCAACTGGTTCAAATCTGGAACATAATGATTTAATGAAAGTTCTGTTGATAAGACAAAAGGTTTCCACCTTTCATCCCCTCTCAAGCCTGCAAGTAGTTGAGCAATCAATCTGTGATCTTCAACATCTTCATCTATGGATCCAAGACTATCTGCTAGATCCTTCATCTTAGTGACATAATCACTAATGGTTTGACTTGGCTTCTTCTTGAATGTTGTAAACTCTGACCATAGACTTGCTTTCCGTGCTTTAGTAGTGCTTTGGAAATGATATTCCAATGCATTCCATATATCTTCTGATGATTCCAATCCTCTGATGTGTGGTAGCAAATGATCTGAGATTGTATTGTAGATGTAGGCTTTTGCACTTGCATCCTTCTTCTGCCAATGCTTTAAAGCATCAAGTTCTTCTTTCTTTGGTCGGCTTTCATCTTCAAATATTGGCTTCTCTTCTTCACCTGTTACATATACCATGAGATCCTTACTCATAAGTAAGACTTCCATTCTCATTACCCATGCGGGGTAATTATCTCTGTCCAGTTTGTCAATGGAGATATGATCTGCCATAGTTCTTTCCTTCTGCTGCAACCCTGTGAGCTTAAAGGATAAAGGATAATACCTTTTGAAGTTCTTTGTGTATGAGGATACTTTTGAAGTAACCTTTTGATGCCTTGTGTCTTCAAATGCTTCACCTCTCAAACTTTAATGGAAAACTTTACAAAACTTCTCGTACCTTTGTCGTCTTCTGCTCTCGAGAATCTTTCTGCTCTGATACCACTTGTTGATGTATAAAACACCACAAGAAATGAATTAATGTGACACTAGAACACCTCTATGGTCACCATTAACTCATTGCCACTCCAAACTTTGAGAAATGATAGCTTAAAGTGAGAACTTTGCTTCTACAGAAATTCCTAGTCACCGAAATGACATACCTTCAGTATTTTGCTAATTTCTCCTAGCTCAAGTATGCTTTCTCCATGAACCTTTATAGGCTGAAACTAGAAGAGTAGAGCTTTCCAACAAGCTATCATATGCATCAAACGGAGCTCTAGAACTCAAGTTATGGCCCTCACAAGATGACCCTGTATGACCTTCCAAAACTGGAAATCTTGCCTGTTTTAGTATTCCTGATGTCCAAAAATAAAAAATTCGATGCCTAGCATCGAATTTCAGTCCAAGTCGATGCCAGGCATCGACTTTGGGCTTTTTTTGGCTATTTTTCTGCACCAGAAACACTCTATTTTACACACACATGAAGAAGATGACTTATATGATAGAAGTCGATGCCGGGCATCCATTTTATGTTGGAACTCGATGCCAGGCATCGAGTTGCTCCACAAACTTCATATTTTTAGAAGATTCAACAATAGTTAACACACAGAGAATGAAAAAATGACTTATCAGCCAAGATTCGATGCCAGGCATCGAATTGCTCAGAAAACTTAAACTTTTGAATTCATCACACAGTAGGCAAACATGGAGATGATGGAGAGAGACTCATACACAGAACTTTACTCAGTTCTTTCTCATAGCTATGAAAACTCAGAAGTTTTACAGATGCTTTCTCACTCAGAGAAGCCCGACTATACACAGTCGTATAAATGAACTCCTTCTTCTACTTCTTCTCTCTATTCTCTCTCTCTCTCTCTCTCTCGCCGCGTCAGTTGATACAAACTAACTTATATAGATTTTCGTATTCTCGTGATTTTAAAAAACTTCTAGAACTAAAGTGAACTAACTTTACAAATATGATACATTTGTGAATTTGTCCCTTCACATAGGCATAGGGTTTTCTTCCTAAGATTTGACCTTCAAATATATGTCCAATTAGTGATTGTTTCTCCAACAATTCCTAGAATAACTTGGAAGTGGGTAACTAAACAGCCCCATGATCAAGTTAAATCACCATCTTTGAACATGATGTATAAACCCAAAACTAGTTCTTGTAACCCCATAAGGGAACCATGGAAAGTCAACAAACCTTGTAACAAACAGTCTAAGCAAAACTTGTAACATACTTTTATAATACTAGAATAATGATAAGCAATGCACTTTCTAGAGTTTGCATATAGACAACATGACAACTCGCGCTCTCACGTCACAAATATTCCACACTCAATATCCACTTTCACACTACACAGGGATAAGGGAAACATGTTGGTATTGGAAAAGGAACAATGTCTTGTTGGGTTTCTTTGACAATACTTATGTGTTTTCTTGTTATAGCAGATCAACAAAAATTAGGAGTAATTAGTAGAATGCAATGGTTGAATTAGAAATGAGCTCTGAACTAATGGACATCAACTCTTTGGCCATCGAGGAACATCCTTCTGAGAGGCCTCCTATGTTCTACAATTACAGGGGTACCATTCCAATCTAGGACCCATCATGAGGACGTATAGAGAGGGTGCATGCACACTGTCATAAGTTCAATGAGTTAGTAGGATCTTTAGGAGAGGCACCTCACATATGGAAATCCAAATGAAAATTGAACAATACATGGGATGAATTTGAGTTTTTCTCTAGAGAGTTTGAAGGGCTGCATAACTTGGTTGAACTGCAAAATAGTTGGGAAACAACAAGCTTGCTAGATTACTTTAGTGCCTAATTGCCCAAGATACATTTCTTAAAGTGCTATTATTATCGAAACTCATTAGCTTGGAGCAAACAAGGACATTCCTGGTTCATTTGTGGCACCCTCTCTGATGCCCAACCAAGAGTTGAAAAGATTCGAATTATCATAGAAATTGGTAAGTGAGGCTTTGAACATGCAATGCAACCATGTCCCTAGAGACAAGGAGACTCAAATCATAGATGTAATGAAGAAGAGAGATATATTGAAGATCAATCAAATGTCTGCAATCACACCAAGCTTATCAATACCTCTTAGGATGTGTATGAAACATTTTGCCTTTCCTAGGTATGACTAGTTTACTCAACCACATAAAAGGATTTGATTCAGCCTTTATCTTGCAAAATTAGTTGAGATCAAAATAAATCTTCCCCATTGGAGTATAGACCAATTGTACACAGTGAACACCAAGTGGCAACACAAACAGGTGTTGTGTGATAACCATAGTTATTTACAAACTCTTGGCTTAGAATGTTTCCAACAGAGCGGGCACTAACATGAGTGTTATTAAAACTTTTTAAGGGAAAGAAGACTTCAATTCCATAACCAAAAAGAATGAGAGACATCATCCCTTGCATGCAATCCAAAGGCATGGTCATGATGCCTAAAGTATCACCAACCACTCAACCAACATTATCTCCATTCACAATTCATATTCCCACATAGGCAACAACCATCACAAGAGAATCAACTAGGTCAATCAACTAAAGAGGCAACCAAGACTGCCCACACCACCCACAATAGTCCCTAAACCTCCTATGTCTACTTCAGCAACATATGAATCCAACAACCTGCTAATTGAGAACAACATCAAATGCATCTCCAACATCATTTCCATAGGAGTGGAAATAGTTTTGCAATCTTCAAGGCCAAAATGATGCAATAATGTGTCAATATATTTTGTTTGACATATAGTTATTTTGCCATCAACTTGCACCAAATAACGATGCAAATGCCCCAAGTCTAACATCTCAAATGAGGCATGCAAATCAGCCTTAAAATCAGAAATATGCTTCTCGTTAGGACCAGTAAGCAACATGTCATCAACATAGACAACAATGATCAGAAGCACATAATTTGCATGCTTAACATATAAGGTCCTCTCAATTGGACTATTCTCAAAACCATGTGCAATCAAGTAGGCATATATCTTTTCATACCAAGCATGTGGTGCTTGCTTCAAACCATATAATGCCTTTTTCAACTTGCACACTTTGTTTTCATGCCCTTTTTGCACAAAACCAGAGGGCTGAAAAACATACACTTCTACATGTAAGTCACCATTCAAAAATGTAGGTTTAATGTTCACCTGATGTACATTCCAACCATGATGGGTTGGAAGTGTAGAGATGCTATGAATGGTAATCATTCGACATGTGGGTGCAAAGGTCTCATCAAAATCAATGCCTCTTTTTTTACCATAAACTTGCAACTATCAACCCTCTCATCAACAAGTGCATCACGTAAATCTGCATCAGAAATGAAATGATCTGCATGATTATATGGAATTTGGAAAGGCTGAGAAATTGCCTCATTTGGACCAACACTTGATTGTCCACTTGTAAAAAGAGGGAGCAAATTGTCATACATATCTTTGGAGCTAACTGATGTCTCTTTAATACATGAAATTAATGGCTGAATTGCATCTTTCACAAAAACAATAGCATGGCTAAACCAAAATTCATTTAGTATATGGATGATACAAACAATAGCCTTTGCTTTCAGAACTATACCTAACAAAAATACATTTCATTGCTTTATCATCCAATTTTCTGTGTTGTTGTTCAGACACTAATGCATGTGTCAAACAACCAAAGACATGTAGATGAGATAGCTTGCAACCATGCCAAGCCTCATATGGAGTGATGGACTGTAATGCTTTGGTGGGACACCTCTTAAGTACATATGCTCCACACATAACAGTCTCAAGTTAGAAACTATGGTAAAGCCTGAATTTTGACCATACACCTTGCCATCTCCATGAGGGCCCCATTATTTCTTTCAAAAATACCATTTTGTTGAGGTGTATATGGCAATGTATACTAATGTTTTCTCCCAAGCTCAACCAAAAATGCATTAAAACTAGAAGACATGTATTCCCCCTTCGATCAGAACAAAGGGTGCCCATTTTACATGCTGACATATTTTTAGCCAGAACAAGAAATAGTTAGAAGCACATAAACACATCGGACTTTTCTTTCAATGGATACACCCATGCATGCGTGGAAAATGATCAATAAAAGTCACGAAGTAAAGATAATTCCTAAAAGGTGTCTGCATAGGACCACAAACATGACTATGGACAAGCTACAATTTCTGAGTAGCTCAAACTCAGCCATCATTTGGGAAGGAGGAATGATGCATTTTGCCCAAAATATAGCCTTCATAGACATGTTTACTAGATGCCTCAAGTTTGGGCAGAGAGGACACCATTTCAGATTTCTGCAGGCATAGCAAACTAGTGAAATTCAAATGACCAAAGCATGCATGCCAAAGCTTTGAATCTAAGATATCCTAAGAATCTTGAACTTCACATGTTGAATCATTGACAGATTTTGCATAGTCTATGAGCTTATATATTCCACAACATAAAATGCTAGAAGCAATAAAAACATCAGCATTTGACAGATTATGAATTGTACATCTATCATTGACAACCAAGCCAATCTTGGATAATGTTGAAACTGAAAATATATTTTTTGTGATCCTTGGCACAAACAAAGCATATGATAATGTAAAAGAACTACCATCAATAGTAGTCAAAATGATCTTACCAACTCCCATGACTAGATAAGAGGAGTTGTTAGCACATGTGACAATATTCCCTATAGGGGTAGGCTCAAGTGAACTGAAGAAACTGCTCTACGAGGTAATATGTTTGGTTGCCCCAGTGTCAAAGTACCAAACATCTGATTCTATTGTAGACATACACTATTCATGAGAAGATGGGTCATAATTGCAAGCAGTAGTAAATGCCCATTCTTTTTTCTACATAAGATTTGTAGAGTGTGTTTTGGGTGTAGAGGCCTCTACAACAACCATCCCAGCCTCTTTTTTCTTTGCCTCTTTTGCAACCAGTTTTAGACAATTGTTTATGATATAATCATTTCCTTTAGAACATTTGTAAAACAATTTTTGCTTCTCTGATTTCTTCTCATCTTTTTCTTCTTTTTTTAACTGTACAAAATTAGTAGATTTCTTCTTACTAGTAGATGAGCTCCATTTACCTTTGCCCTTTTGACTAGTTAAGAAAGCTTGATCTACTACATGCATAATGGACCTATTCTACCTGGATTAGAAAGTATTGTCCATATTTTCACAGATGGTTTCCCAACTTCAGATTGCCTTCCTAGGAGTCTTCTTAAGGGGAAGGATATGGGGAAGCATAACAGATATATGAACATATACATCGGATACATGAGGTTTAGTGGGAGTACTATTCCATTAATTCTCTCATTCTTTGGGGACCTTCCAATATGGTTTTTGAGGACAAAGGAAATATTATATGGGAGCATCCACTAGGAGGGTGTGAACCACCCCTTAGATTAAAGTATATGAGCTCACACATGAGGGCCATGTGGCACTCATGTGTGAAGCCACTTGGGAGTTCTATTAGGTGAGATGAAGAGAGAGAGAGAGAGAGAGAGAGAGAGAGAGAGAGAGAGAATAAATAATATGGTACATGGCTAGGAGGTATAGTTAAGGTATCATTCTCTGTGAATTGATTCCATAATTGTAGCTAACAAGCATCCTTCTCCATCCTCATAGTTCATATTGGTACCTTCCTAAAAGGTGGGAGGATTCATCGAGGATCTCCAATTACCATCTGAGCATTACTAGCTATGGCTATGCATATACAATGGTCAATCTATCACATGGATGTCAAATTAGTGTTCCTAAATGGAGACCTCAAGGACGAGGTATATATGTCTCAGCTATCAAGGTATGAGGCTCCCAATTTAGAGAACAAGGTATCTAAGCTTGTTGGAAGTCTCATCTACTTTTGCAATAAAAGACCAAATATCTCTTATGTTATTGGACTAGTAGGCAGGTTCCCTAATAAGCATTTCCAAACTCATTGGAAGGCAAGTATGGAGATACTCAGGTATGTGAAAGGAACCATTGATTATGATATTTTCTATGAAGAAGGATCATTTGTGGTTGGATATTGTGATTCACATTGGGTAGGAGATGTTATACTAGAAAATCAAGTTTTAGATATTGCTTTACTTGAGGATGTGGGATTTTCTTTGGGATTAGTAAGAAGCAGTTGACTATGGCATTATCTTCTATTGAAGTTGAGTACAAAGCAGCATGTGAAATAGTATGGTTGAGGAGGATACTATGGCACATAGGAATACAATGATAGGAGGCTACAAAGATGAAATGTGACAACCAAAGTTGCATGGCCTTCACCAAGAATCCTATTTTCCATGGATGTACCAAGCACAAAGAAATTTCAGTATCACTATGTGCATGATTTGATTAAGGACGAGGTCCTGGAGATAAGCTATTGTCCAACCAAAGAAAATGGAGTAGACATCTTCACCAAGGATCATGGGAGAGAGCAACTTCGTTGACACTTTTCAAAGCTTGGCATTGGACCAAGGAGGTAGTTCATTGCAAGGTGGACATTGAGGGGGGGGGGGTGTGATAGCGATACTCAATACTCCTGATATTTATGGAATCATAACTTCCAAGTTAGATGAGGTCTATGTGTGATCATTGATGTTAAAAGATTATCTATATGAGCTTAGTCATTAGTTTAGGTAGGGCATAAACTTCTCGAACACTGGGTTGCCATTCAAGGTTAAAATAAAGGCCTTGTGGTGCCATGTTATTTCCCCATATAACCTTAATGAGGGGAGTGCAGAGGGGGGCTTGCCCCCTTTTTGTGAGGTCCAAAGGGCTTATCCCCCTAGTCCATAGGGCCAAGATGGTAGGTTTTTTAGTCATGGAGATATTGTCATGTATATTTTGCCAATTATGTTGTCTCTCTTGAGTGCACTTATTTATAGATACCCCCATTGTAAAAGTTGTATAAGCATGGCCCATGTGTGTTGGAATTAGATGTCTGCGGAAGCACGCGAATAGCACAAGAAAAAAGAAGAAGCAGCGAGCACAACACACAATATTGAATGTATTACCACAAGAATGTACAAAGATAAGTAGCCCATTAGGGCAATAGGCATATATACAAGCCAGGAAAAAAAAACCTCCTAAAGAGGGAAAAACGTGCCTCGGTGGTTCTAGAGTGTTCACACACATCACTACCTAAATATATAAACAAATCCCACTTGGGACTGATGCAGTGAATAAGGAGCTGACACTCATGTATAAGGAAGTGCCAAGCTATGTGGAATCAATCCACAAAAGGAAGTAAGCCCAAAGCTTTGCGGAAAGCTTCAAACTTCTCCCTAGGAAGAGCCTTCGTAAAAAAAGGTTTGCAATGCTCTCTTGCGTGGGCACATATGTCAAACTCATCTCCCCAGTAGAGAACCTCTCCCTGACATAAGGATAATGCACCTCAATGTGCTTAGTGCAAGCATGGAACACATGGTTCCTCACAAATGCCAATGTGCTCTGATTGTCAGTGAAGATGGTGGTGGTAGAAGATTGACCAACACCCAAATCAGACATAAGGTGTTTGAGCCACACACACTCAACAGTCGCTGTGAAAGCTGCCCTATACTCAGCCTCACAAATCAAAGTGGCCATAGTAGGCTGCTTCTTGCTTAACCAAGATATACATGAGCTACCAAGCATGAAGCAAAAACCACTAGTGGACACACGAGTGTCATAGCAACCAAGCCAATCACTATCAGAAAAAGCATGCAAATCTAGCAGTAGTGATCCCCCCTTGGGATAAAACAATCCAACTAGTTGGGTACCACTCAAGTAGCAAAAGATGTGCTTAACCGCTTCCCAATGTTTGACACCTGGGCAATGCATAAACTTGCTCATCTGTGAGATAGCAAACTAAATATGTGATCGAGTAATGCATAAGTAAATCAAGCATCCAACAGCCTGCTGATAGAGAACAGCATCAAATGCATCTCCAACATTGTTGAAGGATAATTGATCAGTCAAAAGTGTTCTATCAAAATTATGCTAACTTAGAATTTTACTGAACCATACTTTGGTGAATCGAATATTGTTAAAATTGGACTTTTAATGGACAGTTATAGTCAGCTAGCATTTTGGCATCACGTGAAGGTATTTTATCTATTTTTTGTTCGTAAAAAAAAAAAGAGAAGCAGAAGCGTTCCAAAAGAAGAAGACACAAGGAAACAAGAAGGCTCTTCTGGAGATATAGAATCCGAAAGCTATAAACTCTGAAGTTTTTTGAAGAACTTAATGACGTCTTTTCCTTACGTCTATTTTGCACAAGTATGCGAATGAATTATCTTCTTGAGTAGATGTTCTGTTTCTGTATTGTCTGAATGCAGAAGGTCGTCAAACTGATTCTTTTGTCTACATGAATAATTATCCACATTTGTCTATTCATTTGGTGTGAGAAACAGAATGGAAGACAAGTTCATTTACATTTGAACAAGTTAGTAGTGATGTGTTGAACCCAAACCCCAACAAGCATCATGAAGACTCAATTGTAAACCTGTCTCCATAGTAGTGGCAATAGGCTTACACTCTTCAAGCACAACTCTACAATAATGTGTCAATATATTTCGTTTGACACAAAGCCATTCCACCATCAACTTGCATAAATTGAATGCCCAAATAGTGATGCAAATGCCCCAAATCAGACATCTCAAATGAGGCATCCAAATCAGCCTTAAAATCAGAAATATGCATGTCATGAGGACCGATGACAACATGTCATCAACATACACCGCAATGATCAGAAGCACATCATTAGCACGCTTAACATATAAGGTTCTTTCAGTTGGACTATTCTTAAAATCGTGTGCAATTAGATAGGCATGTATCTTTTCATACCAAGCACGTGGTGCTTGCTTTAAACCATATAATGCCTTCTTTAACCTGCACATCTAGTTTTCATGCCCTTTTTTCACAAAAAACGTACACTTCTTTGAGCATGTCACTATTGACATATGCTCTTTTAATGTAGAACTGATGTACATTCCAACCATGATGAGCTCCAAGTGCACATATGCTACGAATAGTAGTCATTTGGCAAGTAGGAGCAAAGGTTTCATCAAAATCAATGCCTCTTTCATGCGCATAACCCTTTGCAACAAGCCTACCCTTATACCTATCAACTATTCCATCAGATTTATGCTTCAACTTGTATACCCACTTAGTGCCAATGGCCTTCTTTCCAGGAGGCAAGTCACATAAAGACCAGGTACCATTTTTCATGATAGCATCATATTCAAATTGCATTACAACCATCCAATGTTCAAAATTTTGTGCTTCATCAAACAAAACAGGTTCAGTCTCATCATAGAGACGAGAGGCAGCCATAGCATAGCAATCTGATGCAAAAGAGGCACTATGAGATCCTGAACAAGTATGATATGACAGAGGTGCATCTAATTTGCTATCACACAAAGTTTGCACCATCCATTTTGGCATAGTTTTTGCTTGCTCAATATCAGCTCTCTCGTCAACAAGTGCATCATGTAAATATGCATAAGAAATGGAATGATCTCATTGCTCAATATCAGCTCTCTCGTCAACAAGTGCATCATGTAAATATGCATAAGAAATGGAATGATCTGCATCATCGCATGAAACCTGCAAAGGCTAAGAAGTTGCCTCATTAGGACCAGCACTAGATTGTCCACCTGTAAAAAGAGGCATCAAAGTATCATACACGTCTTTGGAGCTAACAAATGTCTCCTTAGAACATGAAAGTAAGGGTTGAATAGCATCTTCCACAAAAACAACATCATGGATAACCAGAATGTGTTTAGTCTGTGGTTGATACAGACAATAGCCTTTGCTTTCAGAACTATACCCAACAAAAATACATTTTACTGCTTTATCATCAATTTTCCACGATGTTGTTCAGGCACTAATGCATATGCCAAACAACCCAAAACATGCAGATGAGCAACAGATGGCTTGCAACCATGCCAAGCCTTATATGGAGTGATAGACTGTAGCGCTTTAGTGGGACACCTGTTAAGTACATATGTTGCATATATGATAGCCTCAAGCCAAAAACTATGTGGTAAAGCTTGACTCTTGACCATACACCTCGCCATCTCCATGAGTGACCTATTCTTCTATTTAGCAACTCCATTCTGTTGAGGGTGCCCATTAAAATCAGAAGACATATATTCCCCCTCGATCAAAATGGAGGGTGCCCATTTTACATTCTGATAGATTTTCAGCCAAAACCAGAAACGTTTGAAGCACATCAAAACTTCAGACTTTGCCTTCAATGGATATAACCATGCATGGCTGGAAGAAGCATCAATGAAAATCACAAAGTAAAGATAGTTCCCAAAAGAAGGTGTCTGCGTAGGACCACACACATCACTCTCTACAAGCTACAATTTCTGAGTAGCCCGAACTGAACCATCTTTTGGAAAGAAGGAGTGCTTCATTTTGCCCAAAATATAGCCTTCATAAACATGTTTTTTGGGTGCCTCAAGTTTGGGCAAAGAAGACACCATTTCAAATTTTTGCAAGCATAGCAAACTAGCAAAATTTAGATGACCAAAGCATGCATGCCAAAGCTTTGCATCTGACATAGCCTGAGAATCATGTACTGCACATGCCAAATCGTTTACAGATCTTTCATAGTCTATGAGCTTATACATCCCACGACATAAAATGCCAAAAGCAATAATGACATCCCATTTGACAGATCATGAACTGTATATATGTCATCAACAAATTTCACAACCAAGCCAATCTTGGCTAATGTAGAAATTGATAACAGATTTTTCTTGATCCCTGGCACAAACAAAGCATCTGACAAAGTGAAAGAATGACCATCAGCAGTATTCAAAATGATCTTACCAACTCCCATAATAGGATAAGAGGCGTTTTTGACACATGTAACAGTATTCCTTGTAGGAACAGGCTCGAATGAAGAGAAGAAACTACACTGTGAGGTAGTACGTTTGATCACCCCACTATCAAAGTACCAAACATCTGAATCTACTGCAGACATGCACTGTTCATGAGAAGATGGGTCAAAACTGCAAATAGTAGTAAACACCCATTCTTCATCTTGCACAAGATTAGCAGACTTTGTTTTCGGTGTAGAGGCCTCTGCAACAACCATTCTGGCCTCTTTCTTCTTTGCCTCTTTAGCAGCGAGTTTTGGAAAGCTCTTAATGACATGATCATTTGCTTTACAATATTTGCAAAACAATTTCTACTTTTTTTATTTCTTGTCATCTTTTTCTTCCTTCTTAAAATCTGCAGCATTTGTAGATTTCTACTTACTAGTAGAAGAGCTCCATTTACCTTTGCCCTTCTGGCTACCTAGGAAAGCTTGACATGTAACACACATAATAGACCTCTTTTGCCTAGAGTGGTCTTCTTGCAACAAAATAGAAACTAACTCTTCAAATGTTAAGGCCTTTGTATTGCCTTTCATCATCAAACAAAGACTAGAAGCAAAACTCTGATATGAGTCAGGAAGACCATCCAGAAGAGTCTGCACAAGTGAACTATTAGGAAGGAATTCATCTGCAGAAATCAATTGTTCCTTCAAATCCTTGATGTTTGTCAGAAAATTGTCCATATCACCTTCATTCATGTGCTCACTCTCCAACTATTTTCGGAGGTAAGCAACACGAGCCTCATTCCTAGCCTGGTACAATATGGTAATCATATTCCAAGCATCCTTGGATGTTCTGCAAGAGTGGATGTGAGGAATAATGGCATGTTTGACAGACAAATCTATCAATGCATGTGCTTGAGCATCTCTACCATCCCAATGAATTTGCTCTACATTAGGTGCAACAAAAATAGTAGCACAAACAAGAATCTATAGAATATCACCATCTTCCATACCATCTGCATCAGCTTCAGTACCTATATTTGTAGTACCTGTATTCACAGGTGTAGTAGGATGTCTTTCAACACCCTGCACAATATTCCATAGTCCTTTTGTGACCAGTACATGACGCATCATATAAGCCCACAATGGGTAATTCGCACCATCCAACTTATCCTCAACAACCAACATATGAAAAAATCACTACTTTCAACCATTGCCACTGACTAAAATACCCTGATGCAAAAAAGTTATTGTATCTAAAAAACTTCAGAACTACCCTAACAAGTTCTGCTAAACATGTAGTAGACTTTGAGACGCTTATACTAGCGAACCAAAATTGGTATATATCTTTGGCACAAAAAGACGAAATAGTCTATAGAAGTGCTATGATAGTGCATTCGGAGGCCGAAACGAGCTTAAATCGTGATTCTGGTACACAAAACAAAGTTGTTTTGATCTCTGAAACACCCTGAGAATGCTTACCAAATTTTGTGCGATTCTGAGATTGCAATTGTAAAGGTGTCAATGACACCCTAGATGAAGCGGTGACCTGCTCTGATACCAATTGTTGGAGTTAGACATCTGCGGAAGCACGGGAACAACACAAGGAATAAGAAGAAGCTTGGAGCACAACACACAATACTGAATGTATTACCACTAGAATGTACAAAGATAAGTAGCACGTTAGGCCGATATGCGTATATACAAGCCAGGGGGAAAAGCTCCTAAAGAGGGAAAAAAGTGCCCTGGCATTCCTAGAGTTTTCACACACATCACTACCTAAATATATCAACAATGTGTAGATCTATATAGCATTGCACACTAGTAATCCCTTCATCTAGATTTTTTCTAGATTTCCATTGGAGAGCACCATCTTTGTAGCTGCATTACTCTTGGCAATTTGAGAATTTTAGTTTTGTATCTCTCAGTTTTATGTTTTTCTCAACTGTAACTACTGGTCTATTCTATCGTGCTATTATTTCTTATGGAGTACTTGGAGTCTTTGTTTCCTACTAGTTGCACTAGTAAATCATTAGTCCTTGGCCTACTCACATTGCTTTGCAAATTTAAACTGATATCAATCTAAAACATTTATCACAACTCTGTATTTACTTTTAGTGGCCTGTCAACCCAACTGTCCAACTTCCCTTGTGGTGAACTACCTTCATCTTTTTGCAGATTCTCAAGCGAGTAGCTCAATGGACCCTTGTGCTTGTCTTACTTGTTTGATCCCTCTTTGTGGTATTGGTAGCCCCATAACACTTGCACAAATCTACTGGAAGTGCCTAGATTTTTGACTCTCACAAGAGCTTTTTGAAGATACCTAGAGCTCAAAAATGCATGTGTAGGTTGAAAGTTAATTCAATTCATTGTTTTTTCTATCAAAACAAGAGAATAGGGTTTTCTTAGTCCTTATGTGTTCCAAATCCTCTCAATTTCCCCTAAAGATATCTTTCCTATCCCCTAAAAGTCTCTATAAAATTTTCAAAAATAGGTGATATTTGATACGTATCATAATCCTTGATAAGTATGGGTGATAACTCAAAATAGCAATACCTGGATAAATGATATTTCAAATTGATGACACTTAAATTCTATGATTCCTAGATTAAAAAGACTTGGTAAGTATCACAATGATTGGTCCATGATACTTATTAGGTATCATAATGTTTGGTGACACTTGAAAATCCCATCATACTTGAGAAATATCATGATATTCAACAAGTGGCATGAGACTTGGTACACAATACTTTCCAAATGTCAGTGACACTTGGAAAGAAATTCAATGGGGCGATACACATCAAGTGTCATGATCAAGTATTGGTTATACTTGGAGTGGGGTGAAACTTGACGAGTATCAATGATATTTGGGTCCTATGATAATTAATCAATTATCATGATATCTAGAATGTATGATATTTATCAAGTGTCATGATACTCAATGAATGTTGTGATACCTAGCAAATCTCATGGTGCTTGGAAAATGTCATGATACTTAATAAGTGTCCCCATACTTAACCAATGTCATGACATTTGTCAGGTGTAATGATACTTGTGAGATATCAGTGATACATGATCCATGATACCTACAAGTTTCAATGATACTTGATAAGTGTTTGACACTTGACAAGTTTTGCAATACTTGGGGAGTCAAGTATCACGATACTTGACTCAACTCAAATGTCATGGCACTTGGGTTTCCTTACACATAAATTCAAAAGTTTATGCCAATATGATGCTCTGATTTCCTTCTTTTCTGTATATGCTCAAATCTTGCATATCATTTTTTGATATTAAAAAATGATTGTCATGAAACTTGGCTTTATTATTTTCTCTATCTTATGTTTTGTTTTGCAAAAAATAACTTTACAACTATGTAGAGCTTACATTAAAGGCACTATGTTTCGATTTCAGCTCTTAGTACAACTTGTGCAATCTATATAAAGCTCAGAATATTTGGTCAGACACACTCTCTCTCACACACTCACGACACAGTCTCAGAAATGAAAATACAAGAGTATTTTAGGGTATATGTGTCCCCAAAAAGTCATGCACACTCTCTCTCACACACTCACGACACAGTCTCAAAAATGAAAATACAAGAGTATTTTTGGGTATATGTTTGACCAAAAAGTCATACAAGTGACGATAGGATAGGTGATAGTCCACCTATCCTATCGTCACAAACAAACTTTCACCCATATCCTTCCACTCTCTAAAGTCTGGATATACAACCCTAACAAAACTCATTATACTTCAACTCAGTAGTTATGTGCATGGTAAGTGCAAATATGAGCTAAGATCTTAGTCCACATAAGCCTTCATGCACATCTTGAATCCTACCACATTCCAAGAATATGTTTAGCATCTCCCAAATATTTCATTTCAGAATTTTGACTCAACTTTGTCTTTAACAGAGACAAGTCCTTTGAGGTCTTCCCACCAATCAACATATCATCAACATAAAGTATCAAGCATATCAAGCAGTCATTTGAACATCTCTTAGAGTAGAGAAATTGATCCTCATTGCCTATAGAATAGTCTTGGGACTTTGTGAATTTATCAAAATTTTGATACCATTGTCTAGGTGATTGCTTAAGTCCATACAAGCTCTTCTTGAGCTTACACACTAAACTTTCTTTGCCAAGAACTGCATAGCCCTTTGGTTATTCCATATAGACCTCATTTGTAAGATCTCCAAGCAAGAAAGGATTCTTCACTATATTTGGACAAGGTTTAAGTCCTCTTTTGCAACTAATCCAACCAACATGCATAATTTTGTCATCTTGACCAAAGATAAGAATATTTCCTAAATATCAACTCCTTGTTGTTGCTTGAATAATTTTGCAACCAACCCTACTTTATAATGTGAATTTAAACTTATACTCCCATTTGCATGGTAAAGCTTTCCTACCCTCTGGTAAAGGTACCAATTCCCAATTCCCATTCTTATGAATAGAATCGGGTTCACTCTTCATGGCATGCTCCCACTTGACATGATCATATGTCCACCTAGCTTTTCAATAAGAAGGCTTACCAACATCTATCAAAATGAAAAAATACAATCATGGAAAAAATATATTAGGTGGCTATGATACATGCGAAGATCTTCTCAATGGTTGTTGATCATGAACACTAGCAGACTCTTGTTGAGAATTTTCATGAACAACCTTGTCTATGATATTCTTATGCATACTAGGAGGAGGACTAACATCCTCAAATACAACTCTTCTCACTTCAACATCTTTAATGGGTTGTTTATGCATCTTTAATTGAAAATAACATCACTACTTCTGATCATTGAATGTGTTTTTAGGATTGCATAATGATATTCAAACTATCCATCTCCTCCATATCCAAGAAAAATGCATTTTCTAGATTTGTGGTCCAACTTTTGTCTCATATTCTTTGGAACATGAACATAAGCCTCACAACCAAATACTCCAAGGTGATTGTTGATATATTTAGGTAGTGATGTGTGTGAACACACTAGGACTGACAAGGCACTTTTTTCCCTCTTTAGGAGGTTTTTTGCCCTCGGCTTATATATACGCCTATTGCCCTAATGGGCTACTTATCTTTGTACATTCTCTAGTAATACATTCAATATTGTGTGTTTGTGCTCCAAGATTCTGTTGGGGATGTAAGGGTCATGTGACCTTACCCCCATATTCATATATATACATCATATATAGAGCATTGCCTCGAAGAGAGTTCATTATGTGGGTTTCGAGGCTCCCATGCATGTCCGCACGTCTCTCCTCTCTTCTCTCTCCCTCCATCTCCTCCTTCCTCTTCTTGTTCTTGTTCTGCACACCAAAGCCCTTCATTGGTATCAGAGCATGTTGAAGGCTGGTGTGCAAGAAGCTTCAATGGAAGCTTAGGTCAGAAGGGGTAGAAGTGCAGGTTGGCATCTTTTGACAATAGTTCAGTATTTCATCCATAACTCGAGCTAGGAAGCTCGGATTGATACGTTTTAAAGCTCTATGCGTAGCTAACACAGAGAGCTACAACTTCACAAAAGGGTGCAGAACCTTGTTCAGACTTCTAAAGAGCCGAAAATTCGAAAAACGCAGAGAATTGTAGAAGGCGAATCTACATTGAGTAGGACAGCAGGTCGGTTTTTTTGTCATAACTTGAGTTCTACAAATCGGAATGCAATGATTCAACTTGCTGCTCGTAGCTTGGAAAGATAGCTACAACTTTGTAGAAGAACTCAGATTCAGATTCTGAGTGCAAGATCGCCGAAACTGCAAAATACAAAGTAGGAGTGTTGCAAGTGATAGTGAAATTGACAGTAGGTGCTTGTTTTATGCATATCTTGAGCTACGCACCTCCGATTCAGGTGTTCTTTATCTTGTTACGTAGACAAGAATCAGATCTTGAAGTTTATTGAAGACCAAAGTTCAGATTCAGAGGTTCTAGAGTCCATTTTACAGAGGAGATGCTGCCAAAATTTCACCGACTTTTATGCTAGAAAACTCTAGTGGATCTTGAAGCTTGTGCGATAGCTTTGGATCATTATTTATCTCCATTCACTTGGACTTGATCACAGGTTGTTCGTGACAGGTTGGACCATCTTGCAGGATTCATTCTTGAGTGGGAGGTGCATTACCATTGTATTGGTGTGAATTGCCATTAGCTTTTTGGCACATGTAGTTGTCATTATCTTTGGTTGGATCAGTGACAGGTGGTGGCAGGTTACTTATTGTTCTTTGGTTATTGATTATCTTGTTTGATTGCTCAGTTTACAGGGGATACTCTGCCGAAATTGTCCCAGGATTCTTTCACATCTACTTGGTCACTTTGGAGACTTGGTGAGCAGGACTTATGCTCATGGTTTTATGTGCATGCTAGATGCATGCTTATGTGACAGGTGGTTCACATGGTTTTCTTCTCCAGTGAGACATATGTGATGTGAGTTATGCATATGGATATGCAGGTATGATCCTATTCAGGATAGAGTATTGTTTCTAGTCTCTTGTTACGTTGCTAGTCTATTGGATTGCCAGCATGGTGTCTTCTCGATTTGATGGCACTGACTTTCTGAGATGGAAAGCTCAGATGTGGCATACATTGATTCGTGCAGGGTTACATATGTATGTGCATAGAGATGCACAGAGGCCTCGTGACATGCCCGACCATGTATGGATGGATATGGATGCATTGGCCAGCTCCACTATCCGATTACAACTTGTGGATTCTATATATGAGTCTGTTATGTATGAGGAGACGAGTAGTGCATTATGGCAGAGAGACTCATGTGAGACATAGATCACATCGACGACTTTGATGTTGGCATTATGGTCATGAGGGCCATATTCGACGATGTTGCTTCAGGCGGATGCGATGACGACGTCAGAGATATGCACATGATGCAGGTCAGGTAGTGATTTCAGGAGAGTCTATGACAGTTGATTATGCCAGTGATGGTGATGTCATTTTCTCTTATGGATCATCTCAGGATTCCTCTTGTTCATTGGATAGCACGCATATGGCTTGGTTGTTTGATGCATTAGCCACTTTTCATATTACTCCACATCATGAGTGGTTTTGCCGATTCTTAGATGAGAGTCGTGGATGTGTGCACATGCCTGATGGTACGACATATGACATTGAGGGTGCAGGAGATGTATGCTTTATGCTACCTAGTGGAGCATCACTTATGCTTAGACATGTATGTTATGTACCTTCATTCCCTATGAGCTTGATTTCAGTTAGCCAGTTACAGGAGAGCAGATGTTATGCATTCCTTGGCGAGCATCATTTTCAGTTGCAGTTGGGACAGCTTACGCTTGTCAGAGGTGCCAGGATTGGGCACATGTATCCACTGCAGGTACTTCATGTGAGAGACAATCTCGTCTCAGTGGGAGTTCAGCCTTATGTGCGATGTGAGACTCGTCATGTCTCATTTTGTCTACCTACAGATAGGTCTAGTGATATTCATGATGCACATATATGGCAGGATTCAGATGCTCAGATGGATACACATGTAGAGCATGTTTTGGATGCTCATGATGCTTATGTAGAGCATGATTGTTTTGATCATATGGATGCTCTTGTGGAGCACACTTTGGATGATCAGTTGGATGCTTTAGAGCATGATGTGGATGCTCATGTAGAGCATTGTGATGATACTCAGTTAGAGTTAGATCATCAGTTTGACCTTGGTATTGATGTTGTGCAGTTAGCTCATGTGGAGCATGATCATACACTTGGTGTGGTAGAGCAGGATAGCTCTTATGATACACACTGTATGCCAGAGCATACTAGCTCTCAGGATGCACAGCTAGACACATCCTTGGTTGATAGGATGACTGATTTAGATGTTGCGGAGTCAGTAGTCATGCAGTCATTCTTGGATTCGCTTATGCCAGATGTCGACACAGATGTGTCAGGACATGTTGGTCTTGATGATAGTGCTTTGGATGCCTTGGATATAGGCATGGCCGACATACTTAGGTTAGCCAAGATAGCACATGTTTCATCAGCATTCGGGAGTCTGATGTACGAGTTGTTATGCTCGAGACCAGACATTGCAGTTGCTATTGGAGCATTTGCACTTGGAGTTGTCAGTTGTTCGATGATTGACATATGCATAGAGCGAGTGGGAGCTTTGCAGGAACTTCATCAGTTCTTGCATCAGTCATATGTGCGCTCGACTCTTATCGATATGAGTCTAGAGCAGTTTGAGGTGCATGGATACACCTTGTTCGAGGCAGTTGGTGTAGGCTGATCTGGTATGGGTAGAGATCCGGACTCTTCCTGTACATTATTGTATAGTCCTACATCATTCTTTGTATATGTTACCACTTATGGTCACATTGATCCTTAAGTGGGAGATTGTTGGGGATGTAAGGGTCATGTGACCTTACCCCCATATTCATATATATACATCATATATAGAGCATTGCCTCGAAGAGAGTTCATTATGTGGGTTTCGAGGCTCCCACGCATGTCCGCACGTCTCTCCTCTCTTCTCTCTCCCTCCATCTCCTCCTTCCTCCTCTTGTTCTGCACACCAAAGCCCTTCAGATTCTTCTTCTTCCTTGTATTGTTCGCGTGCTTCTGCAGACGTCTAACTCCAACAATTGGTATCAGAGCAGTTCGTCGCTTCATCTAGGGCGCCATCGACACTCCTCCGTTTGCAGTCTCAGAATCGCATGAATTTTGGTGAGCATACTCAGCGTGTTTCCGAGATCAAAATGGCTTCGCTCTGTGGTGCCGAAATCGCGATCTGAGCTCATTTCGGCCTCTGAACGCACTATCACAGCGCTTATGCAGGCTATTTCATCTTTTTGTGCCAAAGGTATATACCAGTTTTTGTTCGCCAGTTTAAGCATCTCAAAGTCTGCTACAGGTCTAGCAGAACTCGTTTGGGCAGTTCTTTTCAACTTTTTGAGATACAGTCAATTTTCTGCATCAAGGTATTTTAGTCACCGGCCATGGCTGAAAGCAGTGATGTATTCCGTATGTTGGCTATTGAGGATAAGTTGGATGGTACCAACTACCCATTATGGGCTTATATGATGCGACATGTTTTGGTTGCAAAAGGATTGTGGAACATTGTGCAGGGTGTTGAAAGACATCCTGTTACACCTGTAACCACAGGTACTACAAATACAGGTGCTGGAGCTGATGAAGATGGTGTCGAAGATGATATTCCATAGATTCCTGTTCGTGTTGCTGTTTCTGTTGCACCTACTGTAGAGCAAATTCGTTGGGATGGCAGAGATGCCTAGGCACATGCATTGATAGCTTTTTCTGTCAAACGTGCCATTATTCCTCATATTCGCTCTTGCAGAATAGCTAGAGATGCTTGGGATACACTTACCACATTGTACTAAGCTAGGAATGAGGCTCGTGTTGCTTACCTCCGAAAACAGTTGGAGAGTGAGCACATGAATGAAGGTGATTCTATGAACAGTTTCCTAACGAAAATCAAAGATTTGAAGGAACATGTGATTTCTGTTGATGAGGTTATACCAGATAGCTCACTTGTGCAGACCGTTCTGAATGGTCTTCCTGATTCATATCAGAGTTTTGCTTCTACTCTTCGCTTGATGATGAAAGGCAATCCGAATGCCTTATCATTTGAGGAGTTAGTCTCTGTTTTGTTGCAGGAAGATCAGTCGAGGCAGAACAGGTCCATTATGCGTGTTGCAGATCAAGCTTTCCTGGCTAGTCAGAAGGGCAAAGGAAAATGGAGCTCTTCTACTAGTAAGCAGAAATCTGCAAATGCAGCACATTCGAAGAACCAGGATAAAGATGAGAAGAAATCAAAAAAGCAGAAATTGTTTTGCAAGTACTGTAAAGGGAATGATCATATCATAAAGAACTGTCCAAAACTGGCTGCAAAAGAGGCAAAGAAAAAGGAGGCTAGAATGGTTGTTGCAGAAGCCTCTACACCAAAAACAGAGTCTGCTAATCTTGTGCAGGAAGAAGAATGGGTGTTTACTATTGTTTGCAGTTTTGACCCCTCTTCTCATGAGCAGTGCGTGTCTACAGTGGACTCAGATGTTTGGTACTTTGACAGTGGGGCGACCAAACATATTACCTCGCAGCGCAGTTTCTTCTCTTCACTCGAGCCTGCCCCTACAGGGAATACTATCACATGCGCCAACAACTCCTCTTATCCTGTTATGGGAGTTGGTAAGATCATTCTGACTACTGCTGATGGTAGTTCTTTCACCTTGTCAGATGCTTTATTTATGCCAGGGATCAAGAAGAATCTGATATCAGTTTTTGCATTAGCCAAGATTGGCTTGGTTGTGAAATTCGTTGATGACAGGTGTACAGTTCATGATCTATCAAATGGCGATGTGATTATTGCTTCTGGCATTTTATGTCGTGGGCTATATAAGCTCATAGACTATGAAAGATCTGTGAATGATTCGGCATGTGCAGTTCATGATTCTCAGGCTATGTCAGATGCAAAGCTTTGGCATGCACGCTTTGGTCATCTGAATTTTGCTAGTTTGCTATGCCTGCAGAAATCTGATATGGTGTCTTCTTTGCCCAAGCTTGAGGCACCTGGAAAACATGTATGTGAAGGCTGTATTTTGGGCAAAATGCAGTGTTTCTCCTTTCCAAAAGATGGTTCAGTTCGGGCTACGCAGAAATTGCAGCTTGTACATAGTGATGTCTGTGGTCCTACGCAGACACCCTCTTTTGGGAATTACCTTTACTTCGTGACTTTCATTGATGATTTTTCTAGGCATGCATGGGTATATCCACTCAAAGCAAAGTCCGAACTGTTCATGTGCTTTAAACAGTTTTTGGTTTTGGCTGAAAATCTGTCAGCATGTAAAATGGGCACCCTCCGTTCTGATCGACGGGGGGAATATATGTCTTCTGATTTTAATGCATTTCTGGCTGAACGTGGGATAAAACACCAGTGTTCAGTGCCGTATACACCTCAACAGAATGGAGTTGCTGAACGAAAGAACAGGTCACTCATGGAGATGGCGAGGTGCATGGTCAAGAGTCAGGCTTTACCACATAGTTTCTGGCTTGAGGATGTCATGTGTGCAGCATATGTATTGAACAAGTGTCCCACTAAAGCGCTACAGTCTATCACTCCATATGAGGCTTGGCATGACCACAAGCCATCTGTTGCTCATCTGCATGTTTTTGGTTGTTTGGCATATGCATTAGTGCCTGAACAACATCGCAGAAAATTTGATGATAAGGCAGTAAAATGTATTTTTGTTGGGTACAGTTCTGAAAGTAAAGGCTATCGTTTGTATCATCCACAGACTAAACGCATTCTGGTTAGTCGTGATGTTGTCTTTGTGGAAGATGTTATTCAGCCATTGTTTCTTTCATGTACTAAGGAGATATCTGTTAGCTCCAAAGACATGTATGATACGTTGATGCCTCTTTTTACAGGTGGACAGTCTAGTGTTGGTCCTAATGAGGCAACTTCTCAGTCTTTGCAGGTTTCATATGATGATGCAGATCATTTTATTTCTGATGCAGATTTACATGATGCACTTGTTGATGAGAGAGCTGATATTGAGCAGGCAAAAACTATGCCAAAATGGCTGGTGCAAACTTTGCGTGATAGCAAATTAGATGCACCTTTGTCATATCGTACTCGTTCAGGCTCTCATAGTGCCTCCTTTGCATCAGATTGCTATGCTATGGCTGCATCTAGTCTCTATGATGAGAATGAGCCTGTTTCTTTTGATGAAGCACAGAATTCAGAAAATTGGATGGCTGCCATGCAATCTGAATATGATGCTATAATGAAGAATGGTACATGGTCTTTATGTGACTTGCCTCCTGGCAAGAAGGCCATTGGCACTAAGTGGGTATACAAGGTGCAGCATAAACCTGATGGTACAGTTGATAGGTATAAGGCTAGGCTTTTTGCAAAGGGTTATGCGCAGGAAAGAGGCATTGATTTTGATGAGACCTTTGCACCTACATGCCGTATGACTACTGTTCGGAGCATTTGTGCACTTTCAGCCCATCATGGTTGGAATGTACATCAGTTGGACATTAAAACAGCATTTTTTAATGGTGACTTGCATGAAGAAGTGTATGTTTTTTAGCCCCGTGGCTTTGTGCAGAAAGGGCATGAAAACCAGGTATGCAGGTTAAAGAAGGCATTATATGGTTTAAAGCAAGCACCACGTGCTTGGTATGAGAAGATACATGCATATCTGGTTGCACATGGTTTTGTGAACAGTCGAACTGAAAACACCTTATATGTTAAGCGTGCTAATGATGTGCTTCTAATCGTTGTAGTCTATGTTGATGACATGCTGCTCACTGGTCCTATTGAGAAGCATATTGCTGATTTCAAGGCTGATTTGCATGCCTCATTTGAGATGTCTGATTTGGGGCATTTGCATCACTATTTGGGCATTCAGCTTATGCAAGTTGGTGGTGGAATGGCTTTGTGTCAAACGAAATATATTGACACATTATTGCAGCATTTTGGCCTTGAAGACTGTAAGCCTATTGCCACTCCTATGGAGACAGGTTTACGCTTGAGTCTTCATGATGTTGGAGATGCATTTGATGTTGTTCTCTATCAGCAGGCTGTTGGATGCTTTATTTACTTATGCATTACTTGGCCAGATATTCAGTTTGCTGTCTCACAGATGAGCAGGTTTATGAATTGCCCAAGAGTCACGCATTGGAAGGCGGTTAAGCGCATCTTTCGCTACTTGAGTGGTACTCGGCTACTTGGGTTGTTTTATCCCAAGGGGAATCTCTACCGCCAGATATGCATGCTTTTTCTGACTCAGATTGGGCTGGTTGCTATGACACTCGTGTGTCCACCAGTGGTTTTTGCTTCATGCTTGGTAGCTCATGTATATCTTGGTTGAGGAAGAAGAAGCCTACTGTGGCCACTTCCAGTTGTGAGGCTGAGTATAGGGCAGCTTTCACAACGACTGTTGAGTGTGTGTGGCTCAGACGCCTTATGGCTGATTTGGGTGTTCGCCAGTCTTCTGCCACCACCATCTTCACTGACAGTCAGAGCGCATTGGCAGTTGCGAGGAACCTTGTGTTCCATGCTCGCACTAAGCACATTGAGGTGTATTATCACTATGTCAGGGAGAGGTTCTCTACTGGGGAGATCAGCTTGACATATGTGCCCACGCAGGAGAACATTGCAGACCTTTTCATGAAGGCTCTGCCTAGGGAGAAGTTTGAAGCTTTCCACAAAGCTTTGGGCTTACTTCCTTTTGTGGAGTGATTTCCACATAGCTTGGCACTTCCTTATACATGAGTGCCAGCTCCTTGTTCACTGCATCACTCCCAAGGGGGATTTGTGTATTGTGTGTTTGTGCTCCAAGCTTCTTCTTCTTCCTTGTGTTGTTCGCGTGCTTCTGCAGACGTCTAACTCCAACAGTGATAATAATGTCGTGGCTACCCTATCCATAAGCTCTTGTGCCACTTTCAAGCCTTAAGCAATGCTAGGTGAAAAAGGTTCATCACATGAAGTGCAGTCAACATTGCCTCTTCCCAAAATCCTCAGAAAGGTTTGCATGATGCAACATAAAAGCTACTCTATCTTGAATATTTATATTCATCCTCTCGACTACACCATTATGTTCTAGGGTATAAGGAGTTTTAATTTCTCTCTGTATTCTTCTACACTAAAAAAAATGGTTGAATTCATATGAGGTATACTCACCATCATTATCTGAATGTAAAGCCTTAAAATTAGTTCCCTTATCAGTCTCTACTAAGGTAAGCCATTTGCTAAAATTAGGGAATATTGCATCCTTAGACTTGATAGGATAAACCCAAACTTCTCTGATACATCATCCATGAATGTGAAAAAGTAAAGATCACCACCTAATGACCTAATGGGCATAGGAGCACACATCAGTATGAACAAAATCTAATGTCCCAATTGAAGAGTCAATGTGTTTTCTATTAACAATTTTATTGCTTTTCATATTGAAAATGCCTCACAAAATGAAAAATCAGAGAAAGATAATGTAGGTAAGTATCTAGAATAAGATAAATTTTCCATTCCACAACAAGATAAGTGGCCCAAATGGCTATGCCATATACAAGACATGGGCTATTCAATGATATCTAACAAGTGTTTGTTATGTGGTACAAATAAAGGATAAACTGAGAGAACTTTGTTTCCTTTTGCAATAACTATATAAAGGATTGAACATAGAAAACCACTTTGTAACCAAGGTCATCAAGTTGACCAAATGACATAAAATTGTGCAATAACTGAGGCGCATGGCAAACATTATGCATACTAAATCCACCAGTGAAATGCACAATGACATCTCCGATCCCAAAAACATCAAAATCATAAGAATCACCAAGTCTCACGGTACCAAGCGACTTTGTTGCACAAGTAGAGGACCATTCTCTATGTGGTGTCACACGAGAAGAAGAATTAAAATCTAGCAATCATGTGTGGGAAAGAGAATCGGCCATAAGAGCCTCAATAGGCATAGTACTATCAAAAACATCATCATCATTAGAAATAGCATTATTTTCTTCGACGTTCATAGCCGAAGCTTATGAAATAATGGCACTTGAAATCCCTCTTCCTTGATTTATTTGTACTCTTATTTTGTTGACCATTTTTTTCCTTATTCTTGCTTCTGCCATGTTGTTGATACTTTCCTTGGTAAGCATCATGAACACTATATGCATATCCACTCTAAGTGCCAACCATAAACTTTCTATGGATCTCTTCACTCAAGAGTGCTCCACATATATAATCATAGACCAGTTTGCAACCAAATGCCCTGTTGCTAATAGATATGCAAAACATATCCCGTGATCATGGCAAGGTGCATAGCAACAAGTGACTGCTTCCATTCCTCCATTTTCTAAGCCTGTAACTCATAAAATATAGCATCAAGCTCATTTACATGAGTGGCAACACTATATGTGTCCATGAAAAGTTCGTATAACTTTCTCATCAGATACACTTTATTTGATGGTATTTCTTTTTCATACGTGTTGCATAACTTCTTCCAAAGTTCCTCTACACTTTCATACTCTAATATTGTAAAGTAAACACTATATGTCAGTGGCAATCAAATGCTAGAGCTAGCCATTTCCAACTCATCCCAATCATCATTATCCATATCAGCAAGCCTCTTTGAGATTCCATTTATTGGCTTCCATTGCCTTCTCTGAATTAGCACATTGTTAATCTAATTCATCCATAAAGCAAAGATTGTACCATCAAAATTTTGGATCTCAAAATGGTATTTTCCCTGCAAGTCATAGCTCCTCTTGGGAACAGTAGCCCTAGAATTTGGTCCACCATATGTGCATGAGACCTATGATGCCATGATGATAGAGGGCTGATTAGAATGATAATGAACCCAGAGTAGTCCAAACACCACTAATGCTCAAAAATCATGACCGAGTATCAAATTCTAGAAAAAAATGATAGAGTCTCCCCAAAAAAATGGATGAATGAACAACAATGAACAACCAAAGAGATCATGTGAAAATTTATGTGCTTACACCATTAAGTGTCTCAATGAGTAAAGTCAACCACTATATACTTGAAAATCTAAGACCTAGAGAAATTTTGCTAGAGTCTCCTTTACAAAATGAGCACAATCACAGTCTCCACTGCATATAACCACTTAACTGAAAGAAGCTTGCTAGGCTTATCCAACACCTATGAATCCAGTAGCATATATCTCTTATGGAAATGCTAGGGTAGGTCTTCCACCTCCACGAACCTCTTTAACATGTCAAGGCTATGCAAACCATAATTGGTGCTACACCACATGAGCATACATAGCAACTTCCACAGAGACATACATGGTAACAGTGCTCAAACAACAGATACGAGAAATGAGTTATTGTGAATGAGATTAATGAGCTCAAATTCTATCCAAAATTAGCCTTACATAAGGCTCAATGCACTCCTACAAACCAAATTGAGCAATGTTGAGGAGGGGTGCACCAAACCTTCCTCTAAGTGTTATGTTCTCTTTTTTTTTTTTTTTTTTTTGAGAGTACAATGACACGCACACACCCAACCTCGTAAGGTAGAGGCATCCATCATGAGAGACTCATGGACATGTCCAACCAAGACGTCAACTCAAGACTTCCTCCCATAGTTTCAAGGCGTCAGCCACTAGACTACGCGGGTTCTGACTGTAAGCGCTATAATTGCTACTAGATACGTTATATTAGAGCATGGTGGGCTTAGCACACATGAGTTCTGCAATACATGATGTCTCGTACATAATAAGTGCACGTCTTTTTCGTAGCTGATGCATAATCTACCTTGCGATGACATTATAAAGGGTATATTGGAAGATTCGAGAAAGAATATGGAATAAATAAATTATATGTATGTATCCACGTATATAGATATTTAAATAAACGTATATATGTGTAAAAGTACATGTATTTGTATGCATGTGTGCATGTCTACCTGTGAATTTTTGCTAATATCGTTGTCAATCTAGGGTATTTTCTTCGTGTACCCTCATACTTCAGTATAAACAGTTACTCTCACCTTTCCGAGACTTCGAAGACATCATAAGGTATAAGAGAATGACTAGTTGATCACTCATTGAATCAGCGTTGTTCGTCAAATTCAAGAGAAGGAGATGATATTCATACTGTGACACTTTGCCTGGTAAACTTGGGTTGACTTGGTATAGTTGCAAAAAAACCAAAGGTGAAAAATTACTGGTTATTATATTTTTTACATGCTTTTCCACAGAACATTGTTGTTAAATGTTTTGTTCAAAAGATTCAAGGCATGGATCTGAGATTTTTACTGTAACACAAGTCTCTTTGCGTAATGAACTTGGGTTAACTTAATGTGGTTGCCACAAACCAAAAATGGAAAGTATAGTTGTTTGTACATGTTTACTGCTCTGCTGACAATCTTTACATGTGTATGGATACTCAATGAAATTGCTACAGAAACATAATTCTGGCTTCAGATAGGTCCTTGGTAGTGGTGGCTGAGCTATCAACACACACAAGCAAAAATAAATCTGTTTACATGGCAGTGAATATGATTGTTCAGTAAAGATGTAACCTCTTCCTTTAACCATATTTTTTGAGCTGAGTTTATAAACCCCTTCCTGTAGTAGCAGCACGTCCCATGTGCAATAAATATTAATACTACACGATATCATACTGCTCCATTCTTTTCTTCAAACTGGCAACATCATCCCACCTTCCGGCCATGCTGTATATATTAGATAAAATGATGTAAGCCGTACGGCATGAAGGATCTAGCATGAGAACTTGTTCTGCAGCACGCTCAGCCCGCTCCAGATCTCCATAATTTTTGCATGCACCGAGCAAAGCCATCCATTCAACGATCCCAACATTGACAGGTGCATTTTTAGTAAATTTCTCTGCCTCATCTAGTCGACCAACACGAGCAAACATGTCAATCATGCAAGAATAATGACTTGAATTGGGCTTGATTCCATAATTCAGGTACATAGAGAAAAAGTGTTCTCGAGCTTCCCGTATCAAGCCTGCATGACTGCATGCTGTCAACAAACTCACATAGGTCACCCCATCTGGTTTACCTCCATCCTGTTGCATTCTTCTGAAAATTTCGAGAGCTTCTTTTCCCCGCCCATGTAACGCATAGGCATCAAGCATGGCAGTCCATGAGATTACGGTGAAAGTTTTCATGGAATCAAACACCCTCCGAGCATCCTCTACACAGCCACATTTTGAATACATATTGATTAAAGCATTACATACTTCTACCACCAAACTAAATTCAGCTTCAACCAAACCAGAATGAATCACTCTACCATCAGCGGCAGTAGCAAGATCAGCACACACAGACAACAAGTGAATATATGTAACCTGATTTGGCTTTATACCCTCCCTAATCATCTGAAGAAGCACTTTGAATGCTTCATCTGCATGCCCAAGCAGGGCACATGCCCCCATCATCGCTGTGGCAGAGACCAAATCAATAACATCGATTCTTCCAAAAACATGCTGCGCCTCCTCTAGACTTCCACATTTACCATACATGTTGATTAGGGCACTCCTAACAAATTTGTCCTGCCATAACCTGCACTTTCTAGCATAAAAATGAATGCTTCTTCCCTCTTCTAAATAATCTGGACCTGCACAGGCATCCAGAATTGCGGTGAATGTTATATTGTTTGGTTCCAGACCTGCCTTTGGCATCTTCCAAAAGAGTTGAAGTGCTTCCCTATGGCATCCACATTCTGTATAGGCAGTAATCATCGCATTCCAGGAGACAACAGAGGTAGAATGCATTGTCTCAAAGGCTTCCCATGCATCATTGATACGCCTACACTTCCCAAACATCGTAATGAGGGCCGTACCAACAAAAACATCAGACTCGTACCCACATTTCAGTATTAATTCATGGATTTCTTTACCAATTTCCAATTGTTCCACACTTGTGCATCCAGATAGCATGTTTAGAAAAGTAAGCCTGTCTGGCTCGAAATTGTGGGCTTTCATTTGATGAAAAAGCTTGAGAGCCTTCTTCAATTGACCGTTGCGGGATGATGCTGAGATAATGGAGTTCCATGTTATAATGTCCCGCTGCTTCATCTCATGGAACACCTTCCGAGCTTCCATTGCGTTGCCGCATTTACCATAAGCGTTGATGAGCGCATTACTCACAACAATGTCATCTTTGTACCCTTGTTTGGCAATGATCTTATGGAGAGCTATAAGAGATTCAAGTAAATCCGCATTCGTGCAGGCATTGAGCGCAGTTAAGAACGTGCTCTTCTGAGGCTGCAACCCATCTTCATGCATACGTTTGAGGAGGCGAACTGCACGCTTTCCATGGCCATGCTTGCCGTATACTGAAATCATTGCGTTCCAGGAGACGACATTGCGCTTGTCCATGTTGTCGAACATGAGACGTGCATCGGGGACACTGCCGCAGTGGCCATACATGGAAATAATGAAATTTGCAAAAAAAATGTTGCGGTCGAGGCCATGGCGGGAGATATGGTGATGGAGGCGTTTGGCTTCCGGAAGGGATTTGACTCTGCTGCATAATTCCAACAAAGAGGTGAAAGTGTTCTCTTTGGCAGGGTGAGCGGAGAACTCAAGGCTGCGAAGAGCAGACCTTAGTTTCAGCAACTCAGAATATCGGCCATCTGGTAGCTGCCTCTTTTGCTGCAGTACAGATGTCTCTCTTGCACCTTTTGCCCTTTTCCCCTCGTGTGAAAGAGCTGCAGCAGCAGCTCGCATCAAAGCGATGCTTGCTAAGGAAGACAAATCAACGAAAGTCTGTGAGGGAGATATATTCTGATGCGCTGTCCTGTTCGATGCCCAAGAGCGAACACATGAAGCAGAGGGCAACAGAAGCAAGGAGATCAGTCCCGCAATGTCGTTAGGTTGGTGTCACACAGCGCGCAACAATTTCTTTTGCCTTTGATCCGACCAGTGCTAAATAATGCATCGCCTTTGAGTGTTCATGCTGGGTGGCGCAACATGCTTTTCAACATTGCCACATCGTGGAACAAGCTTTGAGTTTTTGTTTTGTTTTTTTTTTAATGGAGGTTCGACCGAAGCTTACTCTTCCAAGCTTTAACTTTGAAATTGCAACTCTACAAGTGAACGCACAGAATATCCATGGGGCCCTTCGTATCTCATAAAGCAGGGGTAAGACTGTCCGAGGTCGACTCAAGAGAGGACTGCCCAAAGACAACTGGTTTCAAATGGAAATACCGTGGTTACACTAACCCTAGGCCCACAAGGTGTCCTATCATAGATGGGGATAGAACCATCACCCCTGCCTCAAGAGGCGAAATGTAAAGAAAGCTAAAAATAAGGCTTGTGAATGATGTGTGTGCAACTCTCCTCCCATCCATTATATCTTCTTGGATTCTAAAAATAGCAATGATCTAGAATAATCTAGTGCTACCATGTGGCCATCATGCAACACTCATCCCCATTACCATTGAATACCTTAAGATATCCCCCGAGCTTGGGACCTTGGCTATGGCTGGTCCTTGTCCCACCCACACATGGAGTGGTCCCTGTGGACCAATGTTTGACACTCTCTCCCCCTTCTAAAGATCATTGCCCTCAATGATCAATGAGGGAGTGTACTTGCGAAGCGGAGCTTCTGATTCCCAAGTAGAGTCAGTAAGCGGTAATCCTCTCCAGGCTACTAGATACTCCTAGATGACATGGTTCCTCAATCATTTTGGTCTCCGATCTAGTATCTTGTCTAGAGAATGATCTATGCTATCACTTTCCTGCAAAGAAACAATACCATCTATTAGATTATCCTCCCTAGAAATATACTTTCTAAGTTTACTGACATGAAACATTGGACTCTGCAACCTGGAGGAAAGTCTAATCGGTATGCCACATCACTAAGCTTCTTAGCTATCTTCCAAGGTCCACACAACCTTGGTGAAAGCTTATTACACTTCCCTGAGGATAGTGAAGTAGATCTAGCTGGAACTTGTAGAAAAACTCTATCTCCTTCCTCAAAGACTCTAGGAGATCTAAATCCAAAGACTAGGACATTTCTTTGGCATTCCTATGGTGTTGGGAGCAGTGGAACTCATGCCACAGTTCATCTCAAAAGGAGATATTCATGTCACCTTATGAGGTCTATTGTTATAAGCAAACTCTACTAGTGGCAAGTAACTATCCCAATTTGTCTGCCTCTGACACATATGCCCTCAACATGTCCTCTAGAATTTGGTTGACCCTCTCGATCTGACCATTTGTCTAAGGATGATCACCGCTAATCATTTTCAATGACACTTTCAGTTTGTCAAATACAAACTTCCAGAAGTGTCTTGTGAATCTGACATCCCTATCTGTAACTATGGATGTCAATAACCCATGCTATCTCAAGACATGTTGTATAAACAACTCCACTACCTATGGAGCTTCTATCTTCTCTTGTGTGGGTATAAAATGAGCCACCTTGATCAATCTATCTACCACAACTAGGATAGTATCCCGCTTCCTTTGAGTCCATTGTAACCCCACTATGAAGTCCATGTATACACTGTCCCAATTATGATCTGTAATCTGTATAGGATGTAGAAGATCTAGTGTCTTCACCCTCTCTACCTTGTTGACTTGATACATAAAGCATTGTTGAACATAAGTGTGGACATCTTTGGCTAATCCAGGCCACCAAAATGTTCTTTTAACAAGTTGTATTGTGTTGTCAACACCAGGATGCCCTATGCAAGGAACATCATGGTTATCATGCATGACTTTTCTTCTCAAATCCTGGGAATCTGGTATGCAAACCTTTCCTTTCTGTTTGACTATTCCATTTTCCTTTGAGAAATTGGAATACGGACTAGATTTGTTTGCTCTGCTAGGAGAAGAAATAGCTGGAACTGCCTTGTTTCTTATGATAGAGTCATCACTGATGGCTCTAATAATATGTAACAAATGTGGAACTTCTACCTGTGCTTCCTTTATTTTTTGAAGCAATGAGCTTTCTAGAAATGTAAAGGTCATTTGATACACTATTTGTGATAAGGCATCAGCTACCATATTCTCTTTACCTCTTCTATACACGATTTCCACATGAAACTCTTTCATGAGCTCAGCCCAACGAGCTTGTCTGCCTCGAAGATCTAGCTGACTACAAAAGTACTTGAGTGTATGGTGATCTGTGTATACCTTAAAGTTTGCACCATATAGATAGTGTCTCCAGACTTTAAGAGCATGCACCACTACATACAAGTCCTATTCATGCACTCGCCAATTTTGTTATGCACTACTAAATTAGTTGCTTTCAAAAGCTATTGATCTACCATCTTGGGTCAAAATTGCCCCTATGAATATGCCACTAGCATCTGTTTCCAACACAAATCCTTTCTGTGGATCTACTACTTTGAGTATAGGAGTCTCTGAAATAGCTTGTTTTAGAGTATCAAAACTTTCTTGTTGCTCTTGCTTCCATGCAAATGGAGCTTTGCCTTGAAGCAAGTTCATCATAGGTGCTACTATCGATGAATAAGAAGAGATGAATTTCCAATAAAAACCAAAAAGTCCTAGAAATGACTGTAACTGTCCCTCATCCTGAGGAGTAGGCCAAACTAAAATAGCTCAGACCTTCTTGGGATCCATCTGGACCCCATCGACCGATATCACATGCCCTAAATACTCCATCTCGGGAAGAAACAGATGAGTCTTTTCTAGATTTACATACAACTTATTTTCTTTCAACTTATTTAATACCAATCTTAAATGACTTTCATGCTCATGAACATACCTACTATACACAAGCAAATCATCAACAAAGTCCACAGCATACTTTCTAATGAACGGTCATAGAATATTATTCATTAACATCATAAAAGTAGCAGGTGCATTAGTCAAACCAAATGGCATAACGGAGTACTCATAATTCCCAAAATGGGTCCTGAAAGCTGTTTTATATACATCATGATCTTTTACCTTAATATGATGGTAGACACTCTTTAAATCTATTTTACTATATACAACGGCTCCACCTAGAGCATCTAAAATATCATCTATCCTAGGCATGGGATATTTGTGTTTGATGGTAATCTTATTGAGTGCTCGATAGTAGATGCACATCCTATAAGACCCATCTTTCTTCTTCACAAGAAGAATTGGTGTTGCAAAGGATGAATAGCTAGATCTAATCAGCCCTTTCTGTAAGTACTCGTCGAGGAACTTGCGGACTTCCTTCTTCTCTTGCAAAGTTATTGAAAATGGTGGCCGAGCAGTCGAACTCGCTCCTAGTACCAATTCAATTCTATGCTTGATGTTCCCGCAAGGAGGCAAACGTAATTCTTTCAAGAATAACTCTTGGAATTCTGCTCTTACTTTCTCTGAAAGTGCTTAAGTATTCCTACTAGAGTTTCCATGACTCCATGAATCCATCATAATACACGATGAATACACAAAATAAAGAAAATAAATATACTTACAATCCATCTTGAGCAACTTGGTAGCGGTTACCAATCGTGTCTCTTGGAGATCTGGCTCCCCACGGATCAGGAGTCGCCTCCCCTCATGCTCAAAGTGGTACACATGCGATGCAAAGTCAATGACTAGTCGTTTCCTAGCATGCCACTTCTTACTTAGGACTGCATTGAAATGTGCCAGTCTAGCTATCTCAAAATATTGTCTGTCCTCATAGGAGTGGATTTGAATGGGCAAACCAACAACTTGTTGGTCCCATGTCTTAGTTCCCTTCCCATCGGCTAACTCTACTATGTAGGCATACTCTGACTACACAGTCTCTAGATTTAGCCTCTTGAATAGTTGGGAACTAATCACATTATGTGTCGATCCAATGTCAACGAGTACCTTGATAGGCTATCTTGCCACAACTCCCCTCATGACAATGAATTTTGTATCTAGAAACTGATACCCTTTTTGTGCCACTGGCAAAATCACAACATCTGGCATAGTAGGGACCTTCTTCATGATCGTCATGGCCACTATGGGAGTTGATATCTAAGATGGGGAATCTCAAGAGTCCTCATCTCCATCATGCCCTACGTGAGTGGGATTAATAACTATGGTGGCTGCTATTTTCTTTTTCTTAGGTCAGTCCTTGAACAGGTGCTATCCTAGACACCCATAGCATAATCCCTCTTTCATTGCCTTCTCTTTCTGCTGAGGGGTAAGAATGGAATTATTATATGCCCTCTCAACCAGAGCAGAAACTTTCCTTTTACCTCTTGAAACTATCTTGATCATGTGCACCGGCTTATCCTCTTTCTGAGGTTGTGCACTAATCAAGCCAGGAGTAGATGAATAAGAAGGTCAGCTCATCTTAGTCCATGAGGGCCTGTGACTCTGGGAGCCTATGCCCTTGTGGCCATCCTCATAAACTAAAGCCATCTCCATGGCCTGTGCCAAGGAGTGACACCTCTCCTTACTCACTAAACGTCTAATAGTTTCTCTAAGTCTCAAGATGAACTTATGGACCTAGAGAAACTCTGAGATAGTATCAGGTACTTTAAGAAGTATCCCTCTGTACTTATCCGAGTACTCCTGAACTGTTTGGCTCTTTTGACTGATGAAGAACCAAGTGTCTAGTGCTCTAGACCTCTCGTCAAGTGGTACGAAGTTATTGTAGAATAAGACTTTAAATTGTTCCCAAGTCGTGGGCTTTTTCTTGTCTTGTTCTATCTTATACCACCACCTATGGGCGACGTCCATGAGGTTATAAGTGGTCTGCTGAATCTTATGTCTATCATCCATGATATGGCATAAGCGAAAGCACTACTCCCACTTGCTGAGCCACTGCTCAACAACATCAACAGTCCTAACATTAGTCGAGTTGTGATATCTAGGCGGCTTAAGGTGTTTAAGCTACCATCGGGCTTCTCTGACTAGTATGCTATCTCTAGGGACTTCTAGAGCTTGATGCTCACCTGGAGCATCTACCTCCATCCCTAGCAACTCAATCTCAGGCGTCACTTCCTCTTTCTTGGAACCATGCACGTGTTCCAAGATGTCATGGTGTGCTCTCTCTAAATGGGCAATAGCATGCATGGTTTGAATGGGATCTACGGGGTGCTCTTCCATGAGTATATCAGTCATAGTAGGTGACGATGGTCCTGATTCCATGCTAGGATATGGTTTCAGTCACTTTTTTTTTTTCTATTTTTATGTTTTTTTTTCTTTTTTTTATTTGTATGCTCTGTGTATACCTGAGATAAATAACTGAAGATCCAAAATTTGATATGCAAGTGAATGCATGTGTTGAAGATGGTCCACACTCCTTCCTTTTGGCTTTCCAAGAATCTCTCGATGGTAGTTGCATCAAGAAAGTGCTCAAACGAGAATTGTTGATGATGAATAGCCACAATCAAAGCTCTGAACAAGTTTGAAACTAAATTAAAAAGCTGGCTTATGTCTAGAAAGATATCTCAAAGAGCAATACGCAACAACCAGAATTGCTGAAATTGGATCTCAATTGACCTAGATATGGCCAAAAGAGTGAGAGAGGTAGTCCTAATAGGCTGGATAGGTAAGCTTTGGCTATGGAATCACAATAAAAAGAGCTATGATTTCCTCTAAGAGACTTCCTTCAACACAAGAGGATGTTAGAGTTCGATCTCTATAGAAACACACAAACAATACAAGGAAGAAGAAGAAGCTTGAAGCACAACAAACAATATTGAATGTATTACCACTAGAATGTACAAACGTAAGTAACCCATTAGGGCAATAGGCATATATACAAGCCGGGAAAAAAACATCCTAAAGAGGGAAAGAAGTGCTCTGGTGGTCCTAGTGTGTTCACACACATCACTACCTAAATATATCAACAAATCCCCCCAAGGAGTGATGTGGTGAACAAGGAGATGGCACTCATGTATAAGGAAGTGCCAAGCTGTGTGGAATCAATCCACAAAAGGAAGTAAGCCCAAAGCTTTGCGAAAAGCTTCAAATTTCTCCCTAGGTAGAGCCTTCGTGAAAAGCTCTGGAATGTTCTCCTGCGTGGGCACATATGCTAAGCTGATCTCTCCAATAGAGAACCTCTCCCTGACATAATGATAATGCACCTCAATGTGCTTAGTGCGAGCATGGAATACAGGGTTCCTTGCAATTGCCAATGCATTCCGACTGTTAGTTAAGATGGTGGTGGCAAAAAACTCACCAATACCCAAATCAGCCATAAGGCATATGAGCCATACACAGTCAACAATCGCTGTGAAAGTTGCCCTATACTTAGCCTCACAACTAGAAGTGGCCACAGTGGGATGCTTCTTGCTCAACCAAGATATACATGAGCTACCAAGCATGAAGCAAAAGCCACTAGTGGGCACACGAGTGTCATAGCAAACACCCCAGTTAGAGTCACAAAAAACATGTAAATCTAGCGGCAGTGATCCCCCCTTGGGATAAAACAATCTAGGTAGCCGGTTGCCACTCAAGTAGCGAAAGATGCACTTAACCGCATGCGAATGCTTGACACCGGGGCAATGCATAAACCTACTCCTCTGTGAGACAACAAACTGAATATTTGATCGAGCAATGCATAGGTAAATCAAGCATCCAATAGCCTGCTGATAGAGAATAGCATCAAATGCATCTCCAACATCATGAAGACTCAATCATAGACCTGTCTCCATAGGAGTTGCAATGGGTTTACAATCTTCAAGGCCAAAACAGTGCAATGATGTGTCAATATATTTCGTTTGACACAAAGTTATTCCACCATCAACTTGCATAAACATAATGCCCAAATAATGATGCAAATGCCCCAAATCAGACATCTTAAATGAGGCATGCAAATCAGCCTTAAAATTAGCAATATGCTTCTCATGAGGACTAGTGAGCAGCATGTCATCAACATACACAACAATGATTGGAAGCACATCATTAGCACGCTTAACATATAAAGTGCTCTCTGTTGGACTGCTCTCAAAACCATGTGCAATCGGATAGGCATGTATCTTTTCATACCAAGCCTGTGGTGCTTGCTTTAAACCATATAATGCCTTCTTTAAATTGCACACCTGGTTTTTATGCCCTTTTTGCACCAAGCCATGAGGCTGAAAAACATACACTTCTTCATGCAAATCACCATTCAGAAATGTAATTTTAATGTGCAACTGATGTACATTCCAATCATGATGAGCTGCAAGTACACAAATGCTATGAACAATAGTCATTTGGCAAGTAGGAGCAAAGGCCTCATCAAAATCAATTCCTCTTTCCTGAGCATAACCCTTCACAACAAGCCCAGCCTTATATCTGTCAACTGTTCCATCAGCTTATGCTTTAGCTTGTATACCCACTTAGTGCCAATGGCCTTCTTGCTAGGAAGCAAGTCATACAAAGACCAGGTACCATTCTTCATTATAACATCATATTCAGATTGCATAGCAGCCATCCAATTTTTAGAATTTTGTGCTTCATCAAACGAAATAGGCTCATTCTCATCAAAGAGACTAGAGGCAGTCATAGCATAGTATTGATATATTTAGGTAGTGATGTGTGTGAACACACTAGGACCATCAGGGGCACTTTTTCCCCTCTTTAGGAGGTTTTTTTCCCTCGAGTTGTATATATGCCTATTGCCCTAATGGGCTACTTATCTTTGTACATTCTCTAGTAATACATTCAGTATTGTGTGTTGTGCTCCAAGCTTCTTCTTCTTCCTTTTGTTGTTCGCATGCTTGCACAGACGTCTAACTCCAACAATCGGTATCAGAGCCAGGTTGCCGCTTCATCTAGGGCATCATCGACACTCCTCCGGTTGCAATCTCAGAATCGCACAAATTTTGGTGAGCATACTCAACGTGTTTCCAAGATCAAAATAGCTTCGCTATGTGGAACCAAAATAGTGATCTGAGCTTGTTTCGACCTCCGAATGCACTATCGTAGTGCTTGTGTAGGCTATTTTGTCTTTTTGTGCCAAAGGTATATACCAATTTTGGTTTGCCAATATAAGCATCTTGAAGTTTGCTACAGGTTTAGCAAAATTTGTTTGGGCAGTTATGTTTAGCTTTTTGAGATACAGTCATTTTTGTGCATCAAGGTATTTTAGTCACTGGCCATGGCTGAAAGTAGTGATGTATTTCGTATGTTGGCTGTTGAGGATAAGTTGGATGGTACCAACTACCCGTTGTGGGCTTATTTGATGCGGCCTCTATTGGTTACAAAAGGACTGTGGAACATTGTGCAGGGTGTTGAAAAACATCCTATCACACCTGCAACTGTTACAACTGCAGGTACTGAAGCTGATGCAGAAGGTATCAAAGATTATGATATTCTGCATATTCCTGTTCGTGCTATGGTTTCTGCTGCACCTACTGTAGAGCAAACTCGTTGGGATGGTAGAGATGCCTAGACACATGCATTGATAGCTTTGTCTATCAAACGTGCCATTATTCCTCACATTCGCTCTTGTAGAACAGTTAAGGATGCTTGGGATACACTCACCACATTGTACCAAGCTAGGAATGAGGCTCGTGTTGCTTACCTCCGAAAACAGTTGGAGAGTGAGCACATGAATGAAGGTGATTCTATGGACAATTTTCTAACAAAGATCAAAGACTTGAAGGAACAATTGATTTCTGCTAATGAGGTTATATCAGATAGCTCACTTGTGGAGACCATTTTGAATGGTCTTCCTAATTCATATCAGAGTTTTGCTTCTACTCTTAGGTTGATGATGAAAGGCAATCCAAATGCCTTGTCATTTGAGGAGTTAGTCTCTGTTCTGTTGCAGGAGGACCAGTCCAGGAAGAACAGGTCCATTATGCATGTTGCAGATCAAGCTTTCCTGGCTAGTCAGAAGGGCAAAGGAAAATGGAACTCTTCAAGTAGTAAGCAAAAATCTACTAATTCTGCACAATTGAAGAGGGAAGACAAAGATGAAAAGAAATCAGAAAAGCAGAAATTGTTTTGCAAGTACTGTAAAGGAAATGATCATATCATAAAGAACTGTCCAAAATTGGCTGCTAAAGAGGCAAAGAAGAAAGAGGCTGGAATGTTTGTTGCACAGGCCTCTACACCAAAAAGAGAGTCTGCTAATCTTGTGCAGGAAGAAGAATGGGCGTTTACTATTGTTTGCAGTTTTGACCCATCTTCTCATGAGTAGTGCATGTCTACAGTAGACTAGATGTTTGGTACTTTGAGAGTAGGGCGACCAAACATATTACCTCGCAGTGCAATTTCTTCTCTTCACTCGAGCATGCCCCTACAGCGAATATTGTTACATGCACCAACAACTCCTCTTATCCTGTTATGGGAGTTCATAAGATCATTTTGACTACTCTTGATGGTAGTCCTTTCACATTGTCAGATGCTTTGTTTGTGCCAGGGATCAAGAAAAATCTATCATCAATTTTTGCATTAGCCAAGATTGGCTTGGTTGTGAAATTTGTTGATGGTAGATGTATAGTTCATGATGTGTCAAATGGTGACATGATTATTGCTTTTGGCATTTTATGTCATGGGCTGTATATAGACTATGAAAGATCTGTAAATGATTCGTCATGTGCAGTACATGATTCTCAGGCTATGTTAGATGTAAAACTTTGGCATGCACGCTTTGCTCATCTGAATTTTGCTAGTTTTGTTATGCCTACAGAAATCTGAAATGGTGTCCTCTTTGCCCAAACTTGAGGCACCTGGAAAACATGTTTGTGAAGGCTGTATTTTGGGCAAAATGCAGCGTTCCTCTTTTCCAAAAGATGGTTCAGTTCGGGCTACTCAGAAATTGCAGCTTGTACATAGTGATGTTTGTGGTCCTATGCAGACACCTTCTTTTGGAAATTATCTTTACTTCATCACTTTCATCGATGATTTTTCCAGGCATGCATGGGTATATCCACTAAAGGCAAAGTCCGAAGTGTTCATGTGCTTCAAACAGTTTTTGGTTTTGGTTGAAAATCTGTCAGCATGTAAAATGGGCACCCTCCGTTCTTATCGAGGGGGGGAATATATGTCTTCTGATTTTAATGCATTTCTAGCTGAATGTGGGATAAAACAACAGTGTACAGTGCCATATACACCTCAACAAAATGGATTTTCTAAACAAAAGAACAGGTCACTCATGGAGATGGTGAGGTGTATGGTAAAGAGTCAGGCTTTACCACATAGTTTCTGGCTTGAGGTTGTCATGTGTGCAGCATATGTACTTAATAGGTGTCCCATTGAAACACTGTAGTCTATCACTCGATATGAGGCTTGGCATGATCGCAAGCCATCTGATTGCACATGGTTTTGAGAACAAACCAACTGAAAGCATCTTATATGTTAAGTGTGCCAATGATGTACTTCTGATCATTGTGGTTTATGTTGATGACATGCTGCTCACTGGTCCTCATGAGAGGCATATTGCTAATTTTAACGCTGATTTGCATGCCTCATTTGAGATGTCTGATTTGGGGTATTTGCATCACTATTTGGGCATTCAGTTTATGCACATTGATGGTGGAACGACTTTGTGTCAAAAGAAATATATTGACACATTATTGCAGCATTTTGGCCTTGAAGACTGTAAACCTATTGCCACTCCTATGGAAACAGGTTTACGACTGAGTCTGCATGATGCTGGAGATGCATTTGATGTTGTTCTATATCAGAAGGTTGTTGGATGCTTATTCAATTTGTTGTCTCACAGATGAGTAGGTTTATGCATTGCCCAGGAGTCAAGCATTGGCAGGCAGTTAAGCACATCTTTCGCTACTTGAGTGGTATTCGGCTACTTGGTTTGTTTTATCCCAAGGGGGGATCACTACCGCTAGGTTTGCATGCTTTTTTTTACTTTGATTGGGTTGGTTGCTATTACACTTGTGTGTCCACTAGTGGTTTTTGCTTCATGCTTGGTAGCTCATGCATATCTTGGCTGAGCAAAAAGCAGCCTATTGTTGCCACTTCCAGATGTGAGGCTAAGTATAGGGAAGCTTTCATAGCGACCGTTGAGTGTATGTGACTCAAACGCCTTATGGCTGATTTGGGTGTTGGTCAGTCTTCTACCACCACCATCTTCACTGATAGTTAGAGTGCATTGGCAGTTGTGAGGAACCCTGTGTTCCATGCTTGCACTAAGCACACTGAGATGCATTATCATTATGTCAGGGAGAGGTTCTCTACTGGGGAGATCAGCTTGGTATATATGCCCACGTAGGAGAACATTGCAAACCCTCTCACGAAGGCTCTACCTAGGGAGAAGTTTGAAGCTTTCCACAAAGCTTTGGGTTAATTCCTTTTGTGGAGTGATTTCCACATAGCTTGACACTTCCTTATACATGAGTGCTAGCTCCTTGTTCACCGCATCACTCCCAGGGGGGATTTGTTGATATATTTAGGTAGTGATGTGTGTGAACACACTAGGACTTCCGGGATACTTTTTTCCCTCTTTAGGAGGCTTTTTCCCCCGGCTTGTATATACGCCTATTCCCCTAATGGGCTACTTATCTTTGTACATTCTCTAGTAATACATTCAATAATGTGTGTTGTGCTCCAAGCTTCTTCTTCTTTCTTGTGTTGTTTATGTGCTTCTGCAGACGTCTAACTCTAACACATAGCAATCTCATGCAAAAGAGGCACTATGAGAGCTTGAACGAGTATGATATGATAGAGTTGCATCTAATTTGCTATCACGCAAAATCTACACCAGCCATTTTGGCATAGTTTTTGCCTCCTCAAGATCAACTTTCTCATCAACAAGTGCATTATGTAAATCTGCAACACAAATAGAATGATCTACATCATCACATGAAACTTGTAAAGGCTGAGAACTTGCCTCATTAGGACCAACACTAGATTGTCCACCTGTAAAAAGAGGCAGCAAAGTATCATACATGTCGTTGGAGCTAACAGATGTCTCCTTAGTACATGAAAGTAGTAGCTGAATCGCATTTTCCACAAAAACAACATCATGACTATCCAAAATGCATTTAGTATGTGGATGATACATATGATATCCTTTGCTTTCAGAATTGTACCCAACAAAAATACATTTCATTGCTTTATCATCCAATTTTCTGTGTTGTTGTTCAGACACTAATGCATATGCCAAACAACCAAAAACACGGAGATGAGCAACAAATGGCTTCCGACTATGCCAAGCCTCTTATGGAGTGATAGATTGCAGTGCTTTAGTGGGACACCTGTTAAGTACATTTGCTGCACACGTAACAACCTCAAGCCAGAAACTAAGTGGTAAAGCCTGACTCTTGACCATACACCTTGCCATTTCCATGAGTGACATGTTCTTCCATTCAACAACTCCATTCTGTTGAGGTGTATATGGCACTGTACATTGATGTTTTATCCCACATTCAGTGAGCAATGCATTAAAGTCAGAGGACATATATTCCCCCCCTTGATCAGAATGGAGGGTGCCCATTTTACATGTTGATAGATTTTCAGCCAAAACTAGAAATTGTTTGAAGTGGGTAAACACTTTCGAATTTGCTTTCAATGGATATATCCATGCATGCATGGAAAAATCATCCATGAAAGTCATGAAGTAAAGATAGTTTCCAAAAGAGGGTGTTTGCATAGGACCACATATATCACTATGAACAAGTTGCAATTTCTGAGTAGCTCGAATTGAAGCATCTTTTGAAAAGGAGGAACGTTGCATTTTCCCCAAAATATAGCCTTCACACACATGTTTACCGGGTGCCTCAAGTTTGGGCAAAGAGGAAACCATTTCAGATTTATGCAAGCATAGAAAACTAGCAAAATTCAGATGACCAAAGCATGCATGCCAAAGCTTTGCATCTGACATAGCCTAAAAATCATGTACTGCACATGCCAAATCATTCATAGATTTTTCATAGTCTATGAGCTTATACAACCCACGACATAAAATGCCCGAAGTAATAATCACATCGACATTTGATAGATCATGAACTGCACATCTGTCATCAACAAATTTCACAACGAAGCCAATCTTGGCTAAAGCTAAAACTGATAACAGATTCTTCTTGATCATTGACACAAATAAAGCATCCGACAATGTAAAAGAACTACTATCAATAGTAGTCAGAATGATCTTACCAACTCCCATGATAAGATAAGAGGAGTTGTTGGCACATGTGACAGTATTCCTTGTAGGGGCAGGCTCAAGTGAAGTGAAGAAATTGTGCTACGAGTAATATGTTTGGTTGCCCCACTATCAAAAACATCTGAGTCTACTATAGACATACGCTACTCATGAGAAGATGGGTCAAAACTGCAAACAATAGTAGATTCTTCATTCTGCACAAGATTAGCAGACTCTGTTTTTGGTGTAGAGACCTCTGCAGCAACCATTCCAGCCTCTTTTTTCTTTGTCTCTTTTGTAGCCAATTTTGGACAATTCTTTATGACATGATCATTTGCTTTATAGTACTTGCAAAACAATTTTTGCTTTTTTGTTTTCTTGTCGTCTCTGTCATCTTTCTTTGATTGTGCAAAATTAGCAAATTTTTGCTTACTAGCAGAAGAGCTGCATTTACCTTTGCCCTTTTGACTAGACAGGAAAGCTTGATCTACAACATGCATAATGGACCTGTTTTGCCTAGGCTAATCTTCCTGCAATAGAATCGAGAATAACTCCTCAAACGTTAAGGCATTTGGATTGCCTTTCATCATCAAATGAAGAGTGGAAGAAAAACTTTGATATGAATCAGGAAGACCATTCAGAACACTCCACACAAGTGAACTATCAGGTAATACTTCATCAACAGAAATCAATTGTTCCTTCAAATCTTTGATCTTTGTCAGAAAACTATCCATGGAATCACCTTCATTCATGTGCTCACTCTCGAATTGTTTTTGGAGGTAAGCAACATGAGCCTCATTCCTTGCCTAATATAAATGGTAAGTGTATCCCAAGCATCCTTAGTTGTTCATCAAGAGCGAATGTGAGGAATAATGGCATGTTTGACAGACAAGGCTATCTATGCATGTGCCTGAGCATCTTTGCCATCCCAACAAATTTTCTCTACAGTAGGTGCAGTAGGAACCCCAACACAAACAGGAACATGAAGAATATCTTTATCTTCAATGCCATCTGCATTACCTTCAGCAATTGTGTTTGCAAGTGTAATAGGATGTTTTTCAACACCCTACACAATATTCTATAAGCCCACAATGGGTAATTGGTACCATCCAACTTATCCTCAACAACCAACATATGGAATACATCACTCCTTCTAGCCATGGCCACTGACTAAAATACCCTGATGCAAAAAATTGATTGTATCTCAAAAAGTTGAACAAAACTACCCTATCAAGTTTTGCTAAACCTATAGCAAACTTCAAGATGCTTATATTGGCAAACAAAAACCCGTATATATCTTTGGCACAAAAAGACAAAATAGCCTACACAAGCACTGTGATGATGCATTCAAAGGCCGAAACAAGCTCATATCGCAATTTTGGCACCACAAACCAGCTGTTTTGATCTCCTATTCCCCATGAGTATGCTCACCAAATTTTGTACGATTCTGATACTTATGACCGGAGGGGTCTTGATGATGCCCTAGATGAAGCACCGACCTACTCTGATACCGATTGTTGGAGTTTGAGGTCTGCAAAAGCATGCGAATAGTACAAGTAAGAAGAAGAAGCTTGGAGCACAACACACAATACTAAATGCATTATCACTAGAATGTACAAAGATAAGTAACCCATTAGGGCAATAGGCATATATACAAGGCGGGGAAAAAAACCTCCTAAAGAGGGAAAAAAGGACCTCGGTGGTCCTAGTGTTTTCACACACATCAGTCCCTAAATATATCAACAGAGGAAGCATGCAGCTGCTCTTAATCCCATATATGCCTATAAACCTATCGAAGTCACTTATAAATAGATGAAAGTGTTCTAATTGTCTTCAACTCATAAGGAGGATTTGAAGAGAGGTCTCAGAACCTCTTCTCTTCACGCAAGGCACATATGCACATGGGTAGTGGGCCTATTCATCCTTCTTTCTGAGAGCGCAAGCTCTTTCATGGGAGGAAGCTAAGGCTTGTCTCAGGGGGTATTACTCTCCTTTTTCTCCCTGCTCCACAGATTATTTGACAGCAACTGCACTACATGCAGATGATTGTGAAGAAGATGATGCGTTGCAGACCAATAGATAGCTAAAAATCACCCAGACCACCTCCCAAGAACTTCCAAATTTGGCTCTGATACCAATTGAAAGCAAAGCTAAAAATAAGGCTTGTGAATGATGTGTGTGAAACTCTCCTCAAATCCATTATATCGTCTTGTATTCTATAAATAACAATGATCTTGAATGATCTAGTGCTGCCATGTGGCCATCATGAAACACTCATCCCCATTATTACTAAATACCTTAGGATATCCCCCGAGCTTGGGACCTTGGTTATGGCTAGCCCTTGTACCACACACACATGGAGTGGTCCCTATGGACCAATGTCTGACACGGAAGGCCCATCCAATCAAGCTAACATGCGGGGACAGCTTTGAGTTTTTGTTCCTATACCTCCCCTCCCATGCTTAAGTGTTCCACCCTCCAAGTCGTGAAAAGTGGGCTCTTCTTGTACATTAAAAAAACTAAAAATTTGGCTTTTGGAAAGAGACACATCCGACCTTGTAAGGTAAATCCACATCTTGAGAAACTCATGGAATATGGCCAACTAGAATTTGAATTCAAGACTTGCAAGAAACTAAGAATTACGACCACCACGTGCTAGAGAGATGACTCTCCTTCCAACCTTATGCCTATATATATAGTTGCTTGAATCAACAAGGACCACAAATGTAACTAGAGTCCACAAGTGCATGTGCAATTTCCTCCACTCCTTTAATATCTTCCACTAGAGTCTACTAGTGGTTGAAGTGATCTCCACCACTACTTTAGTACCTTCCACTAGAGTCCACTATTGGTTGGTGTACTTGCCACTCGAGTTAAGTCTCACTAGACTCAAGTTAACTCATGTTAACTTGAGTTAGAAGGCCCTAAAGCCCCTTGGGAAAAACTCTCTCCCTCTCCATGGGGATTGAACCCAAGGTCTCCTCCTTCATAACCTTGAGACTTAACGACTAGGCTAAGTGGTTTACTTGTTTAAGAGAGCACATGAACTTACACTTAAGTCTAGTCTTGAGATCTTTGGCCATACACATGAGTGACCAAACAGTGTTTGATTTTAGATATGTCTAAACCGATTGGACCCTTAGATCATAACCCACTTTATTACATTCTTTCCCCCTTGGGAAAGATTTTCATCCTTGAAAATAAAGCTATATATAATAACCATAGGCAACCCCTGAGCCTCATGTTCTTAAACCGGAAGAACATGGTCATGTTCTAAAACTAGAAGAACATGTCTCATCTCTATGGTGGGATCCCTGCCCAAATGATTCAAAACATTGTTTGGCTTTGCACTTCGATAAAATAGTCAAAGTATTAGTAGTGAATGAATAATAAGGGTGGAGCTAAAAATATCCCTAGCCACTTCATTGTTTCTTGATTTGCAATGTAGGCACAAACATATGAAATGGATGGATTCCAATTACTAGGCATAACTGATGCATGGACTTAGTAACCAAGGTGGAATTTTTATCCCAATCAAGACTCTGAGAACTCTTGATTCACTTGAATTTTATTTGGAAAACTTGAAGTTTGATTGATCCAAATATCTAACTTGGATGTTTGTATAATGCTTTACTCCCATCCAACAGTTACTTGTTTTTTTCACCCAATTGGAGGACTACTCTGTCCTAATAGGGTTGAAAATTCTAATGTAAAACATAGGAGAAAGTTTCCCATTTACTTTGGTTCAACCTTACTATATCTTGAACAAATCAAATTCAAATGAAAATCATCTAATTTAGGGTACTTTTCTCAAAGAATCTAGCTAAAGATTCTTGGGAATTGTCAATCTTATGAGCAATTCCTAACTTCACTATTCTACATTGTACTGAACTTTAGGTCATGAGAGTAACATAATTGTCAATCTTATGAGAAATTCCGTTATGCTAGTAATGGAAGCACACCCAAAATGATTAAGTCAATCTTGGACTTGTCATCTTTTGAAGATTGAATAAGTTCTTATACAGAACATCTATCTAGGATGTTTAATTTATTTATCTAGTTCCAATCGTCTAACCTTGGAATTTTGCAAAAGGAATCAGATACCATATCTGAGTTAATTCCAAAAGATTTGGAAAGTAGAAGGAAAAAAACTAAAACTCTGTATAACTAATTCAAACTTCCAAGATATAAACTTGCTATGAGTCAAATGCTTGATGACTCAAGACTTTAACTTTGCAAAGATCTGTTTCAACAAGATATTGAAGCATTTTTACTATCTTTAAAAGAAATAAACTAGATTCTCAAAAAGATTCATAGAGTAAATCTAAACATCATCCAACCACAAGATACTAGTGTGGTATCCAACATCAATGTGTCGACCCACGGAGGTTCTATTGATGCATTTTTACTCAAATAATACTTCACTTGAGACTAAGTTCATGCCTATATTCAATCTTTTATGACTTGTGCTGGACATACAATTCTTGTGCATTGCTTTGAGTCAAAGGATTGAATTTACCGAGTTACATTGGGAACTTGGTGCTTGACTTAGTCAATCTATTCCTTAGTAGAAAGGATCATTTCAATGTCAAAGTCCTTCTTTAGAAATCTGACAAATATTCTAAATCAACAACACTTAATATTGAAGTGTTTCATAATTCAAATAAGAACAAGTCTTTATTTGAAAAAGAAGATCTTCGAAGTTACCAACTTCATACCTTCTACTTCCTTGGTCTTGAAGTATCTTGAGATCATTATAATATCCTCCTTGAATTTAAACTTCTCTTTGGAAGTTGTAATTCCCTTGAAGATCAAATCTAACTTCAAAATCCATTCTCAGACTAAACGATAATTATCATCCCACGGTCTGATGTCCCATACCATCTTTCCTATATCAGTCTGAGTATAAAATCTGGTGTCCCATACCCCCCTATCTTATTTTCACATTAATGTGTGGGTGATACTTATCTAAAAGTCTAAACATATCTTGATAGAGTACCTTTTCACTTCAACTCTTTAAAATAATTTTGAAGTTTTAGGCATTACCTCTAACTTGATATTCTAGGTTTTGATCCCTTCACATGATTGTTTCATGATTTTGTGCTTTCCTTTGGGAACTTGAAAACCAGTTGATAGAATATCTATTCTTTTTTACTCAATTTTTCAAACAAAAACGAGTTATATTCCAAGTACTTGAATTTTCACAATTTCAAGTCCAATTGGTTTATTCTTGACCAATTTCTAGCGACAAGAGCTGTTTACTTGTTGTCTTTAGATTCCCTTCTTATTGAAGCTTTAAGTAGCTACCCTGGCCAAGACTTTATAGGAATCTCTCTACTGCTTAATTCTAAGCATCTGCTCATGCTTTTTTGGATTATACCAAAATCCCTTTAAGGATAGGTAAACTTTATGTTGTACCTTCCACAGACTTAATTACCCTTGACATGGTTGTAGGCTACATCCTTGGAATATTTCATTCTGTTCAGACTTGGAACAACTTACTCTTTTCACCCTTTTCTATTAGATAAATGAAACTTGAGTGAAAAATTCACAAAAGAAATTTGATTGCCAATACTTGGGCAAACATCAAAGTAGTTCCAACTACAAGTTCTTGGACAAACATTGCCAAGCTTGATCAAGTCTTGTTGATCGTGCAATAAAATAAAGACTTAGTCTTTATCTTTAATATCATCCACCTATTGAACATCAAAGTCCAATTGTTGCTAGGCTTTAAGCACTTCTTTGATTTTCATCACTCCTTATGATGAATTCAAAGTGAAAACTTCAAAAAATCTATGGTTTTTACAGATTTGGAACATGTCAACTATCAATTGAACTTTAAAAGTTCAATTAGTTTAACTTCCATTGGATTTTATTTGATTGCTATCACGTCTTGGATGAACTAGCTACTTGAGTTGCATAGCAGCTAAGAGATTTGCAAACAACTAGTTTGCCATTTTCCCTAATTGTCTAACTCGAGTTAGAAAAAGTAGGTAATGATTAGGAAAGTTCATTTGTTACAAGCTAATTTTGAAGGAAGAGGTAGAGGTACAAGAGGAAGAGTCAAAGGAGGTAGACAAGGTAGTGGGAGATTCCAAAGCTCTTCTCTGAAAGAACTTAGAGAAGCTTGTAGGAGGTAGAAAAGTGCGTTTCGAAGCGACGAAGTTTGGTCCAACCAACCAGCACGACCAGCCCTTGAGCTTATGGAGACTCAAATAGACCTTATAGGCATGTGATAAGTGCAAAGAAATGAACTACATACTTTGGAACATCAAGGAGAAGGAGTTGATACAAAACAGGAAAATCTTATTATCTATGGAAGAGACAATGAACTTCAAATGCCCACAACGACCAACGTGATTACAATTAGAAAAAATCCTTTTATGGGAGTGATACACATAGGGTTGAGTGTATATAATGCACAAAAGTATAAAGATTAAGAAAAATATGCTACAGGAATGAATAAGACACTCAACGGTGGTACCTCCTATTTTCTAGGAATATGCAGAGATTGACCCCGAGACAAAAAAATTGAGATTTCTCCCAATCTACTGAGCAAAATGCTATGAAACTTTACAAGAATAAGCTGCAAACACCTTTCCAATGAGCCATCTCTAATCAAATTTGGAGCTGTAGAGAGAGAGCAACAGCCTCTGCAAGATTACTATTGGTGAAGAAGATGATGCAAAAAATTGAAGGAGCAAGACAATGATGGTCACAAGTGTATGTATATTGCTTCCATGTATTGTACAAGTGATTTCAAGTCTTTATATAGAATCTAGAGGTTCTCCACGAGTTCTACAAGTGGATTTTGAACTCAAATGGTGGAAATGATTGTTGGAGGGAATCAATTCACTTTCCTACAATCTAGGAAAAGTGAAGATCTAGTTTGATCTACTTTTAGGGGATTGATTGCTTGATTGATTACAACTCAACCACCACAAATTCATGGGATTTGGGCTCTCTTTTCTACTTTTACATGTGTAAAGCTCAAGGATTTTACAACGTTAAATGAAAAATAAAAAATCTCTCAAAAAAGTATAATAAATGAGCATAGGTAAAGAACTCTCCAACGGATATTCTTTTGACGTAATCCAAGCAATAGTTTTTGATGTAGATCAAATCCACCTCAAGCATAGTGTAAGCTTGATGTTCCAATAGCTCCCCCTAAAGCTAAAGTATTCTTGATTCTTCATTCTCTGATAGGTTGAATACCTGCCATAGCTTTGAATCTACAAAGCTTTATTCCATCAAGTGCCTTTGTCATCATATCTGCTACTTGCTTTTCAATTGGAACAAAAGAACTGTCAATCTCCTTTGCCATGAGCTTCTCTCTGATGAAGTGTTAATGAACGCCTATGGGTTTGGTTCTTGCATCTGTATACAATGCCTTTAACCATATTACCTCTTGAGTTGCTATGGTCAAGCCTCTGTAATCTGCTTCAGTTGAGGATAAAGAAACTATTGGTTGCTTCTTGGAACTCCATGACACTAGATTTGAACTTGCAAATGCTAAGCAACTAGAAGTACTTCTTCTATTATCCTTAGCTCCTTCCCAATCTACATCTGAATAGATTTTGATATCCAAATCTGAAAAGTAAGGATAGAATATACCTTCGTTGATTGTACCTTTGAGATACTTAAGTACTCTCTTAGCTGCATCCATGTGTGGTCTTCTTGGTGAGTGCATGAACTCACTAAGCGCTCCCACACTATATGAGATGTCTACCCTTGTATGAGTAGCATATATCAAGCTACCTACCAAGCTTTGATACTCTTTAATGTCTTCAATTTTCTCACCTTCATAAACACTAAGTTTATGATTCATCTCCAAAGATGTACCTACAGGTTTAGTGTTCTTCATTTTGAACTTAACAAGTAGATCCTGAATGTATCTTCTCTGACTCAAATACATTCCTTCATCTATGTATATCACCTGCATGCCTAGGAAATATGTGAGCTTACCTAGGTCACTGATTTTGAACTCCTCTTGCATGTGTCTCTTAATCATTTGAATGCCATTTAGATCATCACATGTCATAATATCATCTACATATACACATAGATAGATAACCTCATTGTGATCCCTTTTGATGAATAGAGAAGGATATGAGTTGCTTGCTTTGAACCCTTGATCTTGAAGATATGTAACCAACCTATAATTCCAAGCTCTAGGAGCTTGTTTCAATCCATACAATGCTTTCTTAAGTTTGCAAACATAAGATGCATGATTAGGGTTTTCAAAACCTGGTGGTTGTGACATGTATACCTCTTCACTTATCCAACCATTTGCAAATGCATTTTTCACATCAAGTTGGAGTATCCAATTCCTTGCAACAGCTACACTTATCAATGTCCTTATTGTAGTCATCTTTGCAACTGGTGAGAATGTTTCCTCATAGTCTATACCATGAGTTTGTGAGCATCCTTTGGCAACTAATCTTGCCTTGTACCTACAAACTAATCCATCTGATTTTCTTTTAACTTTATATACCCATCTGCAACCACATTACCTTTTGATTTGATGACATTGGAACCAAATCCCAAGTGTCCATCTCCTTCAATGCATCTATTTCTTCTTTCATGGCCTTTACCCAATTAGGGTTTCCCTTTGCCTCTTTGTAGGTTTAGGGTTCCTTTGAAATAGAGTCTTTTGCCAAGTAGATTGAATTCTTCGTAACAAATGTGGAATCATATCCATACCTTTCTGGTTGTTTCTTCTCTCTTGATGATCTTCTAGGTTCCTGTTTGGAGCATTCTCCAACCTCTTGCATCTTTGCTTTCCCTCTTGACTTCCATAGCTTGTAATCCTTTTCCCTTTCATCTTGGTCATCATCTATATCACTTCTTGGATCCTGGACCTGTGTATCATGCTTGCTTCCTAATTGATCAGAATCAAGATCATATGGTAGATTTACCTTTTTTTTGTCTTCATCATACCAAGACCTGTGTTCTTCAAACGCAACATCTCTACTTGTAGTGAACTGCTTGGTTGAAGGATTATAGAACTTGTAAGCCATTTGAGTTGAATCATATCCAATAAACACTGCCTTTGTTGCCCTTTCATCTAGCTTACCTCTTATTTGTCATGTTACATGAACATAAGATAAACAACCAAACAACTTGCAATGTCCAAGACTAGGTTTTCTTCCATGCCATGCTTCATAAGGAGTCATACCTTGAAGTGATTTGGATGGTAGTCTATTGACAAGGTACACAGGAGTTAAAATAGCTTTTGCCATAGATAATGTGGCAACTTCTTCTTTTCAAGCATTGTTCGGGCTGATCCAACCAATGTCTTGTTTCTCCTCTCTGAAATTCCATTTAGCTAAGGAGAGTACCTGGTAGTCACTTCCCTTTTGACACCTTTGTCCTACAAGAACTCATCAAAATCTTTGGAGAAGTACTCTCCCCCACCATCAGATCTGAGCTTCTTGAGTGATCTTCTTGTATGATTCTCCACATGTGCAAGATACTTTTTGAAGCAATCAAACACTTCATTCTTACTCTTGATAAAGTATAGAACAATCCATCTACTATGGTTGTCAATAAATGAGACATAATACCTTGATCCTGCCAATGAGGGTTCTTGACTTGGTCCCCATACATCTGTATGTACTAATTCCAATAAGTTGTTGTGGATGTAGCCTTTGCGGTTGAGTGGTTGTCTTTGTGCCTTCCCAATCTGACATGCATCAACCTGTTGATAATGTGTTGCTTTGATATGTTCGGCAGTCCTAAAACACTTTGATCCTTGCATATATCCTTCAAGGTTCTTTCATTCACATGAACAAGTCTCTTATGCCACACTTCATAATCACTTAGGGTTTGAGACCCAAAAGTGAATAGAGCTATGTTCTTGGTTTGTCCTACTTCAAAAGTAAAAAGTCTACCATGCTTCTCAGCTCTGGCTATCTTCTTGAAGCCTTGACATGGATCTTCCACAAAAGCTCCATGTTGGGTGAACCTAACTTGCAAGTCTTTTTGAACTATTTGACCTTACAGTTATCAGGTTTTTAGTGATAGTGGGTACATAAAGAACCTTACTCAAAATGTTTGTCCTGCCATTGGAAGCTTTGACATTACCAATCTTCTCCACATTGTGCTTTGTGTCATCCCATCTTTGCACTTCATGTCTATGCTTTGGACTTTCCAAATCCGATAGAAGAGCAATGTTGCCTGCAACATGATTCGAACATTCTGAATCTATGTAGAACAAATGATCATCTTCTTTACCTCCTTTGTGGCTTAGATTCATGAGAAGCAATGAGTCTTCATGTGGTTGATCCTCTGAATAATTGTTGTAGTCCTTTCTATTATAGCCTCTATAGTGATTGTTGAAGTTGTGTCCATCTCTACCTCTATTGCTGCCATATCCACCTCTTCCACTTCCTTTCTAGGTCTTCCCATTGAGCCAACAATTCTGAGTGGTGTGCTTGGTCTTATGGCAGATGGCACAAGGTTGAACATTCTCACCTTTGGCTTTGTCTTGCTTTGGGTCTTTCTTCTTCCCTTTTCACTTGCTTTTGCTTGCGAAGTTGGCTTGGGAAGTCTCTTCTTCATCTTCTTCCTTCTTCTTGTCTTTCTGCTTCTTATTCTTCTTATCTGCATATAGAGCACTAGTTGAATTACCATGATAGGAGTTACCTTCCTTTATGCTATTGTTGGCTTCTTAATTGAAGAGTTGTCGAAGAAAGATGTTGAAGTATGGAGTTTGCACATCCATGATGAGATCAGAAGCTGTCGTGAAGGATTGCCATTGCTTATCACTTCAAATGCCATTGAGATGAGATCAGAAGCTATCGTGAAGGATTGCCATTGCTTATCACTTCAAATGCCATTGAGAATTTTCCTCATGATAGCGTCTTCTTCAATCAGCTCTCCAATGGATGCTAACTGATGCGCAACCTCCTTGACCTTGGTAACAAACTCTATGATGGTTTTTTTAGGTGTCTTCTTTGTTTGGTTGAACTCGTTCCAAAGATGATTCTTTCTTGCTTTGGTACTAATAGAAAAGAAATTCTCAAGGGCATCCATTGCACACCAAAGTGTGATCTTATACCAGCACAAGACCAGCCCTTGAGCTTATGGAGACTCAAATAGACCTTATGGGCATGCGATAAGTGCAAAGAAATGCACTATGTACTTTGGAGCATCAAGGAGAAGGATATACAAAACAAATAGGTTCACGCATCGACTAGCTCAAAAAACTTACTATCTATGGAAGAGACAATGAACTTCAAATGCCCATAGTGACCAGCGTGATTACAATTAGAAAAAATCCTTTTATGGGAGTGATAAACATAGGGTTGAGTGTATATAATGCACAAAAGTATAAGGATTAAGCAAAATATGCTTATAGGAATGAATCAAACACTCAATGATGGTACCTCCTATTTTTAGGAACATGTAGAGATTGACCCCGAGATAGAAAAACTAATATTTCTCCCAATCCACTGAATCAAATGCTATGAAAATTTACAAGTATAATCTAGACACTACCTTTCCAATGAGCTATCGCTCATCAAATTTGGAGATCTGGAGAGAGAGAAGCAGCCTCTACAAGATTACTGTTGGCGAAGAAGATGGTGCAAAAAATTGAAGGAGCAAGACAATGATGGTCACAAGTGTATGTATATTGCTTCCATGTATTGTACAAGTGATTTCAAGTCTTTATATAAGTCTAGAAGTGTTCCATGAGTTCTACAAGTGGATTTTGAATTCAAATGAAGGTGGGAATGGTTGTTGGAATCAATTCACTTTCCTACAATCTAGGAAAAGTGAAGATCTAGTTTGATCTTTTAGGTGATTGATTGTTTGATTGATTACAACTCAACCACCACAAATTCATGGGATTTGGGGTCTCTTTTTCTACTTTTACATGTGTAAAGCTCGAGGCTTTTACAATGGTAAATGAAACATCAAAAATCTCTCAAAAAAATACAATAAATGAGCATAGGTAAAGAGCTCTCCAACGGATATTCTTTTGATGTAATCCAAGTGATAGTTTTTGATGTAGACCAAATCCACCTCAAGCATAGTGTAAGCTTGATGTTACAACATTCTCCATGTTCCATATGTGTCTTGACTAACCATACAACTGAGAATTGTTTCAAGAATCCTAGAAATCAGAGACGAAGAGGCTTCAATAGAGCAAGTTATGGAAGAGGAAGATCAAATAGTTTCAATGGCTAGAACAACAACTACACCATTATGAGGAGAAGGCATTATGAGAACCCGGACATTTGTGGAACCCTAACTTCCAAGTTAGATGAGGTCTATGTGTGACCGTTGATGGTTGAAGATGATCTTTGTGAGCCTAGCCGTTAGGTTAGGTAGGGCATAAACTTCCAGGCCATTGGGTTGCCATTTAAGGTGAAAATAAAGTCCCTGTGGCGTCGTGCGGTTTCCCCATAGAACCTTAATGGGGGGAGTGCAGAGGGGGGCTTGCCCCCTTCTGCAGGATCCGGGGGGCCTATCCCCCCGGCCCGTAGGGCCGAGATGGTAGGACTGCTGGTCGTGGAGATATTGACGGATCATATATTTTATCGACTATTTTGTATCTCTCGACTATGTTTATCTATACCGAACCGCCTTGTAAAAGCTATATAAGCACGGCCCAGGTTGAGCTTTACATAGCATTGCGCACTAGTAAGCCCTTCATCTAGAGTCTGTCTAGATCACCATCTAAGCTCCATAGTGGGAGCGTACAGGTGGAAAGCACCATCATTGTAACTGCATTACGCTCGGCAATCTGAGAATTTGAGTTCTCTATCTCTCAGTCTGCGTCTATCTTTGTCTGCGTTTTTCTCTCAACTCTATCTACATGTCTATTCCGCTGTGCTGTTATTATTTCTTACATGGTATCAGAGCTCAGGAGGCTCTGAGTGGTGCAGAAGTAGAAACGTCGAGGTTGTAGAGGTCATAACAACAAAAGAGAGAAGATGTCAAGCGGTGCATCATCATCAACGACTGGGGGCCAAGGCGGTTCATCAACAGGAGTAGGTGGTGCACAAGCAGGAGCAGCAATGATGCCGGTCATTCCAACGTTGTGGATATGGCCACCAACCTTCATAGAAGGTAACCTTGATGGTACGAACTACACCCTGTGGAAGTTCAAAATCACTTCTATTCTTGATTCGTATGAGCTTTTGGAGACTGTTCTTGGGACTGATCATGAGCCCCAAGAAAGACCTGATCCAAATCATCCTGGTCGAATGATTCCTCCTGATGCTGATCTTCTACGTGCTTGGAAACGTAGAAATGCAGATGCACTCTGTGCTCTTGTTACAAGTACTTCTGATAGTGTTCTGACTCATTCCGCATACTATGAAGGCATGTGAAGCATGGAACATATTGATAAATCAATATGAAACTCGTAATCAGACATGGATTCAGAACTTGGAGAATCAGCTTGCAGCAGAATGGTTTGCTGATGGGGAGACTGTAGAGGTGTTCATCACTCGCATAAAGAATCTACGAGATCAACTGGCGGGAGCAGGTGTTCAAAAGTCAAGTGAGGAGCTAGCTCGATGTTGTATTCGAATCTGTCCACCTAAGTTTGATGGTTTGGTAACTGCTCTTAACACTCAAATCAGACCTCAACCACTAACTTTTGAAGAATTCAGTGCCTTACTCATGGAGGAGGAGATGCGGCTCAAGGCAAGGAGTGGTGGTAGCAAAGGAGATGCTGCATTCACAGCAAATGCCAAAGGAGGCAAAACAGACTCTTCAAAAGATGGAGACAAAAAGAAGAACGACAAAAAGAAGTTCAAGGGAGAGTGTTTCCACTGCAAGAAGAAGGGACACAGAATCCAAGACTGTCGCATCAAGAAGGCAAAAGAGAAGAGTGGCTCTTCAAAAGGTGGCAAGGGCAAGGAGTCTGCCAACACAACAGAAACAGAGCTTGAGTTATTTGTTACGATAGAGCAGGTGTGCTCCTCGGCTAAAGATTCAGGAACAGATGACTCATGGGTGTTGGACAGTGGCGCATCTCGTCACATGACGAGTAGAAAAGACCTTGTTGAAACTGAAACAGGGAAGAAGATGAAGAAATTCAGGACAGACGGTGGTGGTGAGTTCACATCAACAGAGTTTGAAGATTTCTGCAAGAGCAAGGGAATCAAGCATCAAATCACAGTGGCACATAGTCCTCAACAGAACGGTGTTGCAGAACATCTGAATCGAACCATCATGGAGATGGCAAGGTGCATGTTGAAAGGAAAGGGTCTGCCTAATCAGTTTTGGGCAGAGGCTGTCAACACTGCTGTCTACATCTTGAATCGAAGCTACACCAAGGAACTTGATGGAAAGACTCCACAAGAAGCCTACAGTGGTAAAAAGCCTTCTGTTTCCCATTTCAAAGTATTTGAAAGTGAATGTTATGTACATGTTCCAGATAGAGAGAGAAACAAGCTTCAACCAAAAAGCATCAAATGTATCTTTCTAGGGTACAGTGAAGATAAGAAGGCATATAAGCTTTATGACCCTAAGGCTAAGAAGATCATGGCAAGTCGTGATGTGGTGTTTAAGGAGGAGCAGCCACATGCAGTGGAGGAGGAAAAGAGAGCTTCCACTTTATCATCAGGCGAAGGGGCAATCCACTATGAACCTGGCCCAAGAGCTATCCCTTCTACACAAGAGAAGGAAGCATCATCTTCAGATGATGAGTCTGAAAGTCACCAACCTACCGACACCCAAGTGGAAAAGCCATTGCCACGTTGGGTAAGGCAACTCTATGATTCTGCAAACCCCATCCCACAATCACTAGAACAACTTGCAGATGGACCGAGGCGATCACAAAGAATAGAGGAATAGAGACGGGCAAGCGCCCATATTGTAAACATAGCCTTGATGGCTGATCTCATTCAAGAAGAAGCAAAGGAACCAACCAATGTGGAAGAGGCGCTCCATGATCCGAATTGGAGGTCTGCCATGCAAACAGAATACAACAATATCATGAAGAATGGAACTTGGGAGCTAGTGGATCGACCCCCTAAGCGTAAAGTCATTGGCACCAAGTGGGTTTGGAAGCTAAAGTACAAGGTTGATGGTACTCTAGAAAAGTATAAAGCAAGACTTGTTGCACAGGGCTACTCACAAAATGAAGGCATTGACTTTTGTGAATTATTTGCCCCGACTGCAAGAATGACTACTATCCGAGTGGTACTAGCTGTGGTTGCACATAAGCATTGGCCAGTCTATCACATGGATGTCAAGTTAGCGTTCCTGAATGGAGACCTCAAGGATGAGGTATATGTGTCTCAGCCACCAGGGTTTGAGGCTCCCCACTCAAAGAACAAGGTATGTAAGCTGAAGAAAGCATTATATGGGCTAAAACAAGCCCCTAGAGCATGGTACCAATGGATAGATAAGTATCTCTTGGATCTAGGGTTCAAAAGATGTGCTTCTGATGCTAAGTTGTATGTTCTAAAGAAAGGAGGGAAGAAAATTGTGCTTGTACTCTATGTAGATGAACTTGTGATTACAAGAAATGATGATGCTCTTCTTCAAACAAACAAAAGATGCCTTGAGTTCAAAATTTGAAATGACAGACTTGGGCTTAATGCATTATTGCTTAGGTCTTGAAGTTTGCAGGAACCAGGGAAGATTTTCATCTCTCAACAAAAGTATGCAAGGCAGATATTGAAGGCATTCAACATGGAGGATTGCAAGGAAATTTCTACACCTATGGAGGTCAACACAAAATTATCTATTGAAGATACTTCACCTCCAGTGGACATTGGAAGATACAGGAAATTAGTTGGAAGTCTCATCTACTTGTGCAATAGCAGACCAGACATCTCTTATGTTGTTGGATTAGTAAGCAGGTTCTCTAATAAGCCTTGCCAAACTCATTGGAAGGCAAGCATGCGGATACTCAGGTATGTGAAAGGAACCACTGATTATGGTATTCTTTATGAAGAAGGATCATCTCTAGTCGGATACTGTGACTCTGATTGGGCAGGAGATATTGATACCAGAAAATCAGTTTCTGGATATTGCTTTCCTTTAGGATCATGGATTTTCTCTTGGATCAGTAAGAAGCAATCGACTGTAGCATTATCTTCTACTGAAGCTGAGTACAAAGCTGCATGCATTGCAGCATGTAAAGCAGTATGGTTGAGGAGGATCATATGGCACATAGGAATACAAGGACATGAGGCTACATAGTTGAAGTGTGACAACCAAAGTTGCATGGCCATCGCCAAAAATCCTGTTTTCCATGCACGTACCAAGCACATAGAAATCCAGTATCACTATGTGCGTGAGTTGATTGAGGACAGGGTCTTGGAGATAACCTATTGCCCTACTGAAGAAAATGGGGCAGAAATCTTCACCAAGACTCTTGGGAGAGAGCAACTTCTTTGACACTTTCCAAATCTTGGGATTGGACCAAGGAGGTAGTTCACCATCGGGTGGACATTGAGGGGGGGTGTTAGATATGCTCAATACTCCACCCTCATGTGACCACAAATGATCCATGGTGATCTAAGTTGTAAGGCCCCCATTATGAGGAGAAGCCATTATGAGAGCCCGGACATTTGTGGAACCCTAACTTCCAAGTTAGATGAGGTCTATGTGTGACCGTTGATGGTTGAAGATGATCTTTGTGAGCCTAGTCGTTAGGTTAGGTAGGGCATAAACTTCCAAGCCATTGGGTTGCCATTTAAGGTGAATATAAAGGCTCTGTGGAGTCATGCGGTTTCCCCATAGAACCTTAATGGGGGGAGTGCAGAGGGGGGCTTGCCCCCTTCTGCGGGGTCCGGGGGGCCTATCCCCCCGGCCCATAGGGCTGAGATGGTAGGACTTCTAGTCGTGGAGATATTGACGGATCATATATTTTACCGACTATTTTGTATCTCCCGACTATGTTTATCTATACCGAACCGCCTTGTAAAAGCTATATAAGCATGGCCCAAGTTGAGCTTTACATAGCATTGTGCACTAGTAAGCCCTTCATCTAGAGTCTGTCTAGATCGCCATCTAAGCTCCATAGTGGGAGCGTACGGGTGGACAACACCATCATTGTAACTGCATTACGCTCGGCAATCTGAGAATTTGAGTTCTCTATCTCTCAGTCTACGTCTATCTTTGTCTGCGTTTTTTTCTCACCTCTGTCTACAGGTCTATTCCGCTGTGCTGTTATTATTTCTTACAGAATCTACTCAGTAAGGTATTGTATGTACCTACCATAACCAAGAACTTGATAAGTGTTGGACAAATTGTAGAGAAAGGTTTGCAGGTAATCTTCACGAGGAATGTAGCATTTGTGGAAGACCCTCAACAAGGATTCAAGAGAATTGCAAAGGGAGAAAAGTCAGGTAGACTCTTTACATGTGAATTGCAAGATACTAGAAATATAGCTCTATTCAATTATGGAGGACAAACCCTATCAAAACTAGAGATCTGGCACAAAAGATTAGCTCACATTGGTGAAAGAAGTTTGAAGCAAATATGCAAGGATCAAAGTGTTCTTGGACTACCTAATGAGTGAGAACTGAGTAAATTACTGAGTAGGAACAAGTCCGAAAATAACAAGTTTTTGGAAGTCTCCAATCTTGAAAGTTATATGTTTTGACATAACTATTTGAAGGTGATGCTTCAAGTTACATTATGGATCCAAATGCATATTTGTGAAGCTAAAGGTGTCTACTAAGGTACTCTGAAGCTACACTAGCAAGTGTAGAGCAAGATTTATGCAGCACCACCTCATCTCTGGAGTGTGTCCAACCATCTCCTCATAGAACCATCAACATTTGAAGAAGCCAATAAGAAATCGGAGTGGAGAGAAGCAATGTAGGAAGGGATAGAAGCCCTCCAAGAGAATCAAACATGGGACCTAGTTCCCAAGAAGCCATTCATGAAGATCATTGGATCTAGGTGCATCTGTAAGGTAGAAAAGAGTTTGCATGGTTCAATAAATAGCTATAAAAGGCTTGTGGCTAAGGGGTTTGCTCAAACCCAAGGCATAGATTATGAGGAGACTTTCTCTCCTATGGCAAAGATGCCAACAATGAGAGTTCTCATGAGTATATCTGCTTCAAGGAATTGGAACATCTATCAAATGGATGTCAAAAATGCATTCTTAAATGGTTGGATTTTGGAGGAAGTGTATATGGCACAACCTCTTGGATTAGTAGATGAATCACACCCTCAGTATGTATGCAAAATCAGGAAAGCTCTCTATGGACTAAAGCAAGCTCCTAGAGCTTAGAACCATAGCCTTGTTACATTTTTGTAGGACAAAGGATTCAAAGTAAGCAAGACTAATTCTTCACTTTTCATTGAGAAACATAAATATGAAGTTATATACTTGTGTGTGTATGTAGATGACATGATTCTTACAGGTGATGATGCTAACGGAATCAAGAAGATTAAAGCCCAAATCAAAGAAGAATTCAAGATAAGTGATCTTGGATTGCTCACTTTTTTTCTTGGATTGGAAGTGGTCTGCACAGATCAAGGAATGTTCCTTACACAAAGGAAGTACATTAGGGACATGCTTGCAAAGTTCAAAATGCAAGACACTAAGGTTGCAGGTACTCCCATGGAGGTCAATCACAAGTTAAGTGCTCATTAAGGAGAACTAATTGAAGACATTACAAGCTACCAAAGTCTAGTTGGAAGCTTGAACTATGCTACCTTAACTAGGGTGGATATTTATTATGTAAGTGTGCTTAGCCAATTTATGCACACTCCTAGGAAACCTCACATGGATGCAACCAAAAGGATATTGAAGTATTCGAAGGGAACACTTAATGAATTTCTATATTATCCTTACACATCTAATTTAAATGTGAAGTCGATGAAGCACAAAATTCAAAAAATTGGATGGTTGTTATGCAATCAGAATATGATGCTATTATGAAAAATTGTACCTAGTTTTTATGTGACTTGCCTCCTAGAAAGAAGGCCACTGCACTAAGTGGATAAACAAGCTTAATCATAGGCCTGATGGAACAATTGACAGATATAAGGCTAGGCTGGTTGCAAAAGGTTATGCTCAAGAAAGAGGCATTGATTTTGATGAGACCTTTGCTCCCACATGCCGAATGACTACTGCTCATGGCATCTTTGCACTTGAAGTTCATCATGGTTGATATATACATTAGTTGGACATTAAAACTACATTTATGAATGGTGACTTGCATGAAGAAGTGTATGTTTTTCAGCCCCGTGGTTTTGTGAAAAAAGGGCATGAAAACAAAGTGTGAAGGTTGAAAAAAGAATTATATGGTTTGAAGCAAGCACCATGTGCTTGATATGAAAAGATACATGCCTACTTGATTGCACATGGTTTTGAGAATAGTCCAATTGAGAGTACCTTATATATTAAGTGTGCACATGATGTGGTTCTGATCATTGTTGTCTATGTTGATGACATGCTTCTCATTGGTCCTAATGAGAAACATATTGCTGATTTTAAGGCTGATTTTCATGCCTCATTTGAGATGTCAGATTTGGGGCATTTGCTTCATTATTTGGGCATTCAATTTATCCAAGTTGATGGTGGAATAGCCTTGTGTCAAACAAAATATATTGTCAAATTATTAGAGTGTTTTAGCCTTGAAGATTGCAAACCTATTGCCACTCCTATGGAAATAGGTTTATGGTTGAGTCTTCATGATGTTGTAGATGCATTTGATGTTGTTCTCTATCAATAGGTTGTTGGATGTTTGATTTAGTTATGCATTACTTGGCCATATATTTAGTTTTTTGTCTCAGAGATGAGTAGGTTTATGCTTTGCTCAAGTGTCAAGCATTGGTAGGCAGTTAAGTGCATCTTTTGCTACTTGAGTTGTACCCAGCTACTTGGATTGTTTTATCCCAAGAGGGGATCACTCCCGTCGGATTTATATGTTTTTTTTACTCTTATTGGGTGGGTTGCTATGACACTCGTGTGTCCACTAGTGGTTTTTGCTTCATGCTTGGTAGCTCATGCATATCTTGGTTGAGCAAGAAGACTATGGCCACTTCTAGTTGTGAGGCTGACTATGGGGTAGCTTTCACAATGACTGTTGAGTGTGTGTAGATCAGACACCTTATGGTTGATTGTGGTGTTGATCAGTCTTCTACCACCATCTTTACTAACAGACAGAGTGCATTGGCAATTGTGAGAAACCTTGTGTTCCATGCACTAAGCACATTGAGGTGCACTATCATTATGTCAGGGAGAGGTTCCCTACTGGAGAGATCAATTTGGCATATGTTCCCACATAGGAGAACATTGCAGACCTTTTCACAAAGGCTCTGCCAAGGGAGAAGTTTGAAGCTTTCTGCAAAGCTTTAGGCTTAATTCCTTTTCTAGATTGATTCCACATAGCTTGGCACTTCCTTATACATGAGTGCCATCTCCTTGTTCACTGCATCACTCCCAAGGGGCATTTGTTGATATATTTTGATAGTGATGTGTGTGAACAATCTAGGACCACCAGGGCACTTTTTCCATCTTTACGAGGTTCTTTTACCTTGGCTTGTATATACGAATATAACCCTAATGGGTAACTTATCTTTGTACATTTCTCTTGGTAATACATTCAGTATTTAGTGTTGTGCTCCAAGCTTCTTCTTCTTCCTTGTGCTATTCGTGTGCTTCTGTAGACCTCAAACTCCAATAGTCATGGGAGTCATATGGGAACATATATTTGGATCCACTCCTTTCAATTCTTTGTAGTTCCAAGCGAACACATCTCTAAACTCTTAGTAGATTTATCAACTCTTGTTCTTCTTCCTTACTTAGGTCATGTCCTATATATATGCATCTTTCTTCTGTGTCTTCTATAATTTCTATCAGTTCCTTGGTTTGTTCTTTATTATTGTATGATTCTCCTAGGAGAGCTTCTCTCTTTGGCATCCTTACCATGACTTTTCTATCCCCTATTTCATACTTCTTGAAATTATTCAAAACTTCAAACAAGGATTCTTTTTCATCCTCTTGTGTGGGGGAGTTTTCTTTTCATTCCTTCTTCTTACGTTCTCTATCTGCTTGTGTCATTAACATCATGTCATTCTTGCTCTCTCTTTGTTCTGAGTCTTAGCTTCTACTAGGTATAGGTATTGTTCTTTTGAGGTGCAAAAATGATCCACAATGATGGATTCTATATCCTCATCACTCTCTTCTTGTAGTTTGTTTATATTGGGTTCACATTCTTGTATTATGGGTTCACACATGAATACTGAAATTTCATAGCCATCTTTATCACAATGGAGAGTCCATTGTTCTTCATTTACTTTTATGTCCATCATTGCTAAGATCTCTACCCAACCATGTGGTTCAAATTCTTCATCTAGAAAGACCCTAGGTGTGTAGGCTGAGTCTTGGATTGATCTTGGGTTTCCTCTGGCACCTATGTCTCTAGCTTATAATCTCTTTTCCTCTTCTGCTAAAATTTTACACATCCATAAATGTGTATCCTTGTGCATCGATAAGGGATCTGATCCTATGGAGTGCACCAATTCTTTATCTTTTGGTGTTCTATGGATAGTGTTCCACTGCAAGGGTGGTACATCTCTATGTGTGTATTCTTTGAGGTTGACTTGGTAGTTACCCCTAAATGTTGTAAGTACAAGGAATTAGTTCCCCAATCCTGCACTATTTGCAATCGTCTCATAAATATTCTACCCAAAATCATCTCATAGATGTGCTTCTTTCCGAATTCACATATAGCAAAAGTGTGCTTAAACTTTACACCACAAGTAGTGAGAGTGATTCCTTTTTGCAATACTACTGGCTTGTCAATATGTCCCTATGCCATTTGAAGCTTCATTCTCATACGTCTTAAAGTTGGTTTGCCCCAAAGTTTCTATAGGAAAGTGGTGGCAATGGCAACCTCTGCTCTTGAGTCTAAGATTGTCTTTCTTGTGTATCCTTGATATGTGATAGGGAGATATGCATTTCCTTCTTCTCCTTTGCTCATGTCTCCTATCTTGTCTATGGGTATCTCCGAAACTTTTCTTTGTGCTCCTACATGAGAGTGGGAAATAGCAATCTCTGGCAACTGATTTGCTATATGCTTGCAAGACTCTGGTTTGACTTTAATTAGTTATTCTAAAGTGAGGTGACATTGAGCTTTAGTGTTCTTAACTACTTCAATGTTCTTAGGTAGAATAGATTCTTCATTTCTAATAATTATTGCGGACACTCTCATCTAAATAGACTTTGATTCCCAAGGGCCTATGAACTGAGACAATTCCTGCAAGGGATTGGATTCGAAGTGTAATTGTTCACTTGATTGCACCTCTTCCTACTCTTCATAAATAGAGGGAATTTCCTAAGGGAATTGATCTGAAGATCATCTACTTCATGAATAGGAGGGGGATCCTCTCTCTTCTTGGCCCATTTCTCCTCTTGTATTTCCCTCAAGGACTCTTGAGAGTACTGATTTATAGAATAAGGAATTCCATCATCCATAGAGTTAGGAACAAAAACCCTTGTGGAGGTAAGCTTTTCCTCTTGCTTACACTTTCTTCAGCCTTTGGTGTTTCTAAAGTCCTTGGATAACATTTATCCAACTTAGCTACATTTGGTCCTTCTTGAAGTCAAGCTTGGTAGGCCTTAAACATCATGTCCAAGCCTTCTAAAGTAGGATCAACTAAGACCAATCCTCCTCGGGGTTGTGGTGGGATGGATGGTTGATCGTGAAGTGGTGGGTTGAGTGGAGGGTGTGTCTGAGAATCGGTTTGAGATGAGATTTCTACTTTTTTTTTTTGTTTCTCTAATGCTTTCTTCTAGTTCACTCAATTTTCTAGCCCATTGTCTTTTCATTCTCTCATGGCTATCCTTCCAATTTCGTGTTCTCTTCTTGCCAGTGCTTCCTAATTCACTAACCTTGGATTTCTTGTCTTGATCTATATCTAGGGTCTTCTGCAAAGCTTGTGCTCTAATTATTACCTATATAAGGGAAATATTAGTCACACTTCCATTGTGTTCTACTACCAAACCAATTATACTGATTCGACTTATCTTTTGAGCATTGGCTGGGTTCTTAGGGCAATCTCCAACAAGATGTTACGTTCCCCAATCAGAGCAAAAAACTTGGATCATTACAAACTGAGGTTGGCCTAGTGGTTGGAGAGGACACTCACAGATAAATTGATCTCCTTAACATTTGTAACATGGTCCTCTAGGTCTTTCAGGCCTATATTGTCCCAATTGAGGTGTAGGCCTAGGATTTGTGTACATCAACTGAGTGTAATAAGGCACTCAACTAGGTTCCATCAGTGGTGCATCATACGGATATGCCTCATTATGCTATGGTGATTCAGTGTAATAAGCTGGTGGGTTATCTCCATGTGTCGAATCAAAACTTGAGCATTAGGATCTTAATTTGAGATTAATGGGAAAGTTGGTACTAATTCCTTGTTTAGATTGTCTTCTGTTGCCACATACTTGACTGAGATTATGTTGGAAGGGGGTGCTGCTTGCTAATCTAGCATTGGTTGTGGTCTAGGTTACACCTAATATTGTGGTTGGTACTCTTGCTGAGGCCTATAGTATGGTTGTTGCTAATACGGATTTCGATACCTACCTTGTTGCTGATAAGGTTGCTGGTAGTTTTGCCTAACTACTTATTTAATATAGGGACAATCTTGAGCCACATGATTTGTGTACTTCCTTTCTAATGTGCAATACTCAACATTTTGCTTCCTATGTTCTGAGTTTGCATGGGACACACATTGGTCATGTGATCACCTCTACATGTGTAGCAACACTTCATAGTGGCCACTCTTTGAGCTTGTCTATTTTGAACTCCTAAATTTCAAGCTACTTGTTTATCCTATTAGTCTATTGATGCCATGGGCTTGGATGTAATACTAGTGTACAAGGCTCCTTCAGATAGACGTATGGCCTTAACGTTTTTCTCAATAGACCATCTAAAAACAAGGAAGCTTTTCTCTTCCTAAGGAGTGCACAAAACTTACTTCTGGTCGCTCCTTGGATCTCTCTTTCTACGCGCTCCTAATACATGTGAAGATCCTGCTCCATTATGGCTATGAGGATTAGTAGACTTGTATGAGTGGAAAATATATTCATCCTTCCAAGTGAACATGTGTCTACTATGCTCTGCAACGACATACATTCTTTTTGAAGTGTTGTCCAAGTAGATAATCTTTCCTCGAACATCAAGATCCTTGAACTCAAGTATGATAAATCCATCTACATCGTTGGGTTTTTCTGGTTTGAATCTCCAAAATGCCTCATCAGTCTCTTTGTTAATAAAGAGTTCCATGCTCATATCGTCTTGAGGGATCCATTCAAGTGTGATGATCCTTGTCAGAACTGATTTACCTCTAGGAGTTCTAGGTTCTCACTCTTTGCTCTCATGATCAAGATCTCCTAGTTTGGACTCAAGTATGACCAATCCAAACTCATCTGTCCTATCAAGTAATTTGGTTACCACATACATGGTACCTTGCTTGACTATGTAGGACCCTTCTTTGAATTTGACTATGGGGTGATCAATTCCAAAGGGTTCTTAGTTGGATCACTGATCTTCTTAAACCATCCTCATAGATGTGAGCACCTAAGTGATTACTTCAAATATATTCAAGCTAAGTCTTCCTCTAGGGTCTCTAGGTATGCCAACCTTGAACTACTTGCAGGTCTTTCCATGTTGAAAGACATTATGAGTCACTAATTTTTAAACTTACTATGTAGGGGTAATCACTCAACTATTGATCCCAATACCTAGTTGTAAGATTGGCAGTAGCTTTAGATGACCTGATGCTTTGTCGACTTGTCTTTCCTATGTGTTTGCCTAATCTAAGGTTCATGAATTTCCTTGCCTTTACTTGCCCAAACTTAGAGTACAATCACGTTGCATGGTTCTTTGATGTATCAATGACTTGTGCTTTTGAATTTTCCTTTTGATGTAAGATCTTGTTATTGATTGCCTCATTGTCAGGAGTAATTTTTGTTTGTTGTTTTCCTTCTTGTTTGATTGCTCAATTAAGTTTGTTCACTTATGGTTATCGCACTTTACTCTACTTATCTCTTTGAATTGAGTTAATTAGGGTTTCTTGAACTTAATTCCTTCCTATCTTCACCCTAATTAATCAACACCACCTATGTGCGCTTAGTGTAAGCTAGAATTGACTGAGGGGATTGAATAATCTTCCAATCTCAAGTCCCATGCTTTGAAATCATTGTTGTGCTCAAGATGCTCTCTCAAGCTTTTCTTCACTACTGCACCTTGCTTGCTACTCAATTAGCTCTAGAAAACCCTAAAAAAATCACCACCTCAAAAAATAGACCCAAATTTAATTTGCAAATAAAAAAACCACATTTTTTGTCATGATAGAAAGTTTTTGTCGCCATAGATGGATGTCTATCATGATAGATGGTTTTACTATCTATCATTGATTTGGTATATCACGATAGATGATCTATCTATCGTGATAGACAAGCCTATCATCTATATAAAAAAAAGCATCTATCATGATAGAGGGGGTGCGTATCATGACAGATGTTCACTCTATTTCTATAGACAATGTCTTCCATGATAGATGGATTTCTGTCATATGTCGTGGGGGTTATCTACCATTATAGATGGGCATCTTTCCTGATAGATGACCTATCTATTGCAATAATGTCGATATGTCTATCATATGTCACAAAGCCGATTTTTCATGATAGGCATTTCTATCATGATAGATGCTGTGTAGTGATAGACAATATCTATCATGATAGACAAGTGTCTATTGTGATAGAGAAGTGTCTATCACCATAGACAGATGTCTATCATGATTTCTGTCTATCATGATAGATGATGTCTATCATGATAGACCAAAAAAAAGTAAAATTTCAAAATGCATCTAGTGTGTTGGGATGGTTCTAGGGAGATGTCTATCATGCAAATGAGTTAAAACAAAAATACCAACTTTCTCTATCTATCGCGATAGAGAGACATTCATCTTGGGCTACACGAAGGGTCTGTCATACTTGATGATGATTTTGGAGTTGTTGTGGAAGCTCAATCCTGTAGAAAGCACTCACAAACACAAAAGAATAGCAAGCACACAAACTCTCTCTCGCTCTCTCTCACTAGTGAAATGAGAGAATGTAGGGATATGACCAAGAACTAAAATTTTTGGTGATGATGAAGATGGAAGAGAATGGAGAGTGAAGATGGCGGCGATGATAACAGGGATGAAAAAAGTAAAGAAAATAGCAAAAATACCTACTTTACAATGATTCCAACATCAACACTCTATCTCTTATCATTGCACGCTCGTCCTCAAATCGCACTCCCAAACAACGATGTCAAATTTCGTGTCACTCTTGCATAATGAAAGTACCATAGTGGTGAAGATCCACCGCATAAATGCCAATCTCTGGAGATATGAGGATGGTATGATGATCATGAGAGATAGAAGTGCACAAGTGAGTGAGTGAGAAGCACTAAAGAACACACATACATACACACACATGTGCATGCAAGGCAAAACAAAGATTGGAACAATTGAATCTTCTATTCATAAGCTCAAGAAATGTTTACAATTCTCAAGAACAAGCTCAATATCCAACTAGCTAACCCCCCAAAAATGAGCATTCTAGCTCTTTATATAGTTTTTGACTCGCCAGCTGCTTGTTTCATACCTAGTGCCCAACCTTTTAAAAAAATGGGTTCCTAAGCTACTTTAGCTCAAATGAGCTCCAAAAATTATGAAATTTGGAACAGAGGCTCTATTAGTGCTCCTCAAGCTTGAGGATTCCTCGGCTTGCACAAATGGAGCTGCAAGTATAAAAAATGATTATATACAATGAGTGTAGTGATGAAAATCATTGTTTTGTAAAAGAAAAGGTTTTGAAATTTGTTGAGGCCTTATTCTCTACTTGTTCTCCTCTACTACGCCTGTGTCTAAGCCTTGTCCTTCTCTCTAGTGTTCTTCCCTCAAGCTCCCTTGCCTTCTTAAACTCCCTTGTCTACTTAGACCACTGAAATATGCCCTACAAAGTGTGTAGCTTCCCTTGTTGGGTGGCTACTTTAGTGTTGCGAATGATCGATGGACACTTCAAGAGAATGAGTAGGTACTGCCAAATCCTGCTTTGTACCAGCGCTTTGATGCTTCAAAGTTGATAAGTGGACCTTCTTAACTTTCCAATGACACCATAAAAAGGCCTAAGTACTTTGGAAATGATGTACGAAAAAGTTGAATCAAAACAGACAACTTTGAACTTCAAGTCTTCAAGAAAACCTTCTATTTTGGGCTAAACACCTATTGTATCTTTTGCTCAGTATGACCAGCACAGTAGGAATTGGAAAAATTCCTTTTAGGGGTAACTAATTAGCTTAGCAAGCTAACTATTCCAAGTGGAATCACTTAAAAATATTAACTATGATCAGAGAAATTAATTTAGCAAGTAAACCTTTACCCCCGATATTTTAGGACTGTTGCAGACTTTGACCAGTGATCACTTCGTCAAACTTTTCTCTGAAATGGCTGAATAGAAATCCTTCAAAATTTGAGAGCATGTAGATAACTTTAAACTGTTTCCAAAAAGCTATAGATGTTTGAATTTGGTGGAGAGATGAGTGAGATATGATCTCCACAAGTTGACAGACTTTCAAATACTATGACAGAGAACTCAGAAATGAACAATGTAGATATATGTATTAATGAACACTGTTGTACAATGCCATAGGCATGAAGATCATTGCCTAATGGTGTAGACAGGTGTGGGCTAGAGTGTAGGCCTCACACACACTCAGAGATGGGACTGAAGAGCTCGAAAAGTGACTCACACCCCGCGACTTTTTGAGTTGATCTATTTATAGAGGTTGAGTTCAAAGTTTGAATTTGAATTCAAACTTTGGCTCTCTATAATCATGCTCCTACATCCTAGGAGATATTCTCTCTAATTGATTGATGCTTTACAACTAATAAAATCCACGACTCCCTTGGGTAGGTGGTTACAAAGATTCCAAGTCAAATATGACTTTTACAAAGAGTAAATGGGTAATTATCTTCTAGCATTGGTTCTCATGCTTCTCCATATGTGTATGGTATTTGAGCCAAATGTGTAGGCTTGTGAATTGCACCAACAAATCCCCCTCAAGCTAAACATTTTGGCTTGATCTTCATCTTCAATCTTCATGTATATCCTATAATCCAATCATTGATTTGAACCTGCAAAGTTTGGTTCCATCCAATGCTTTAGTTAACAACTCTGCACACTGCATGTTGGTTGATACATATGTTAGTTGAATGTCCTTGCTTGATAGCTTTTCTCTCACATAATGGTAATGGAACTCTATATGCTTGGTCCTAGCATGATAAATAGGATTAGCTGCAAGGTGAAGTGAGCTTGTATTATCTCCAAATATCAATTGTGAGGTAGTATACAAACCCAATTCTGTATACAATAACTTGATCCATATGGCTTCTTGAGTGGCATTTGCCAATCCTCTATATTCTGCCTCTGTGGAAGATATAGCAACAGTAGGTTGCTTCTTTGAAGACCATGATATTGGTTTATCACTTGCAAATGAAATGTATCCTGAAGTGCTTCGCCTATCATCCTTACATCCTGCCCAATCTGCATGTGAATAAATCTTGATATCCAAGTTTGAGGTGTATGCGAAATACAAACCATGATGTTGAGTGCCTTTGAGATACTTTAGAATTCTTTTGGCAGCTTCTAAGTGAGGTACCCTTGGCTTGTGCATAAACTGACTTATCACACTAACTCCATATGCAATATATATCCTTGTTAAGGTAGCATAGTTCAAGCTTCCCACTATACTTTGGTAACCTGTAATATCATCAAGATCATCTCCTTCATGGGCACTTAGTTTTAGGTTTACCTCCATTGGAGTACTTGCAACTTTGGTAGCCTGCAAATGAAACTTCTTCAACATATCCTGTATGTATTTTTTTTTTAGTAATATAGATTCCATAGTTAGTATAGACTAACTCAAGTCCAAGAAAATACTTTAGTAAACCAAGATCATTGATCTTGAACTCCTTCATCATCTGATTCTTGATTTGTCTGATTCCATTGACATCATTACCTGTAAGTATGATATCATCAACATATACACATAGGTATATTACCTCTGAATTACTTCTCTTGATGAATAGAGAAGTGTCTGCCTTGCTCATGACAAAGCCTTGGTCTTGAAGGTATGTGGTCAACCTGTGATTCCATGCCCTAGGTGCCTGCTTTAATCCATAAAGAGCTTTATTCAATTTTCACACATATGTTACCTTGTTTGGATCCTCATAGCCAGGAGGTTGTGACGTATGTACCTCCTCTGAAATCCATCCATTCAAAAAAGCATTTTTTACATCCAATTGATACATGTTCCAATTTTTAGATGCAGCCACACTCACCAACACCCTGATGGTTGGCATCTTGGCTACAGGTGAGAATGTTTCTTCATAGTCAATGCCTTGGGTTTGTGCAAAACCCTTGGCCACCAATCTAGCTTTGTACCTGTTTATTGACCCATCAGAATTTCTTTTGAGTTTATAGATCCATCTGGATCCAATTACCTTCATGGACTCTTTTTTTGGTACTAGTTCCCATGTGCCACTTTCTTTGAGTGCTTCAATCTCCTCATCCATAGCTTCTTTCCATTCTATCTAAGTTTTTGCTTCTTCATATCTAATAGGTTTTTGCTCTCCCTTTGTGATCTTTTGATTGATTGATTTGAAGATTCAGGTATGTCTTCAAGTTTCTTCATCTTGACTTTGCCTTTGACTTCCATGCCTTGAATTCTTCAGCATTGATAATGTCTTCATCATCTGAAGTGGTGTCTTCATTCTGAGTAGGTTCCTCCTTAGCAAGATTTGGAAACCCTCCTCCAAGTCATAGGGTAGTTTAAACTTCATGCATTCATTCTCATACCAAGAATCATTTTCATCAAAGACAACATCTCTACTAATCATGAATCCTTTATTTGAAGGGTTGTAGAACCTGTACCCCTTCTGATTAGATCATATCCAATAAAGATGCACTTCTCAGCCTTAGGTTCTAGCTTACCTCTTACATGAGAAGGAATGTGTACATATGCTACACATCCAAATATCCTGCAATGATCAAGTGAGGGTCTCTTCCCATGCCATGCTTCATAAGGACTCATCCCATCAAGGGACTTAGATGGTAACCTGTTTATGAGGTAAGTAGCAGTAGATACACTCTCTACCCATAGATAGTTAGGTAATTTCTTTTCATTTAACATTGACCTAGCTGTTTCAACAATCAACCTATTTCTTCTCTCAGCTACCCCATTCTGTTCAGGACTATACCTTGTGGTGATTTCTCTCTTGATTCCTCTGTCTTGCAAGAAAGCTTCAAACTCATTGGAGAAGTACTCACCTCCTCCATCTGACCTTAGCCTCTTTAGATTCTTCCCTGTCTGATTCTCAACAAGTGCAAGATACCTTTTAAAACATTTGAACACTTCATCTTTGTGCTTCATAAAGTACAATACAGTCCACCTGCTATAATCATCAATAAAAGATACATAGTACCTTGATCCTAAAATTGAAGGGTCTTTGCTTGGTCCCCATACATCTGTATGGACAAGTTCTAGGTAGTCCTCATGCATGTAGCCTTTCCTTGAGAAGGGTAACCTGTGTGACTTCCCAAACTGACAAGCACCACATTTATATATCATGTGTTGTTTGGAAACATTGGGTATTCCAATTACACATTGATCCTTGCATATTAGCTTCAAGGTTCTTTCTCCTACAGGCCCTAATCTCTTGTGCCAAATCTCAAGCTCTGAAAGTGTTTGATTTTTATAATTGTATAGTGCAATATTCTTTGTATCTTCTAGCTCAAATGTAAAAAGTCTACCTGACTTTTCTCCTTTAGCTATTCTCTTGAACCCATGCCTTGGATCCTCCAAAAATGCTTCAAATTGGTTGAATCTAACCTGCAAACCTTTTTCCACAATTTGTCCAACACTCATCAAGTTTTTTGTAATGGTTGGTACATATAGTACCCTACTCAACAAGTTTTGATTTCCATCACAAGTCTTAACATTTCCAACTTTAACTACTGAGTGCTTGGTGTCATCACTTGTTTGTACTTGATGCTTACCTCTTGGTTCTTCAAGGTCAGAGAGTAGAGCTACATTGCCAGCCACATGATTTGAGCATCCTGAGTCAATGTAGAAGAGATGGTCATCATTTGTACCTGGTTTTGAAGTCATGTTCATAATCAAAAGAGAATCATCCTGCTCTTCTGTATAGTTGTTGTAGTCCTTTCTGGATTTGAATCCTCCTTGGTAGTTGCCATTGTAGTTGTTGTTGTAGTTGTTGTTGTACCCTTGATGATGATTGAATCTACCTCTTGACTGTGAGTATCCACCTCTTTGATATCCTCTTCCTCTCTGATTCTTGTAGTTCCTGAAACACTCATCTGTAGTATGATTTGATAAACCACAAATGTTGCATGGTGAGGAGTTATAAGATCTCCCCCTACCTTGCTTACCTCCTCTGCCCCTTCCTCTTGATGATCTACCTCTCCCTGCATAGTTGGCTTGGGAGGTAGTGCCTTCATCTTCTATCTTCTTGTTCTTTCCTTTATCTTTAGACTTACTTTTATCAGTGTATAGGCCAGAAGAGCTATTACCTTTGGATGCGTCTCCATTCTTGTTGAGCTTGGCTTCATGAGTAAACAATTGCCCCATAAGAGTGGTAAGATCTGGAATTTGCATGTCCATGTATAGGTCCATGGCAGTGGTGAAGCTTTCCCACTTGTCATCAGCTTTAATCCCATTGATCACTTGCCTTACTATATGCTCTTCATCAATCTCTTCTCCTACGCTTGCTAACTGATCTGCTACATCTTTAATCTTAGTCACAAACTCTGAAATAGCCTGCTTAGGTTGCTTCCTTAGTGTGGTGAATTCAATCCATAATTGGTTTTTTCTGGCTCTTGTGTTGGAAGAAAAATAGGATGACAAGGTTTCCCAAGTCTCTTGGGATGTCTTACAGTTTCTCATATGTGGCAAAAGAAAATCAGAGATGGAGTTGAGTAAGTAAGACCTTGCTAATGCATCCTTGGCACACCATGTGTCGAGCTTCTCATGTTCTTCCTTTGTTGGTAGTCTTCTGGTTTTGAATGAGGGCAATTCCTCATCTCCTTAGATGTATCCATAAAGACTCCTTCCTTGTAGGTATGTCTTCATCCTTAGAGACCATGCCTGATAGTTGTTCCTATCCAATTTATCAATAAATGAAGGAAAACCATCTCCCATTTTACCTTAACTTGCTCTGATACCATTGTTGGGAATGATGGATGGACACTTCAAGAGAATGCGTAGGTATTGCCAAATCCAGCTTTGTACCAGCCCTTTGATGCTTCGGAGTTGATAAGTGGACCTTCTTAGCTTTCCAATGACACCATAAAATGGCCTATGTACTTTGGAAATGATGTATGAAAAAGTTGAATCAAAATAGACAACTTTGAACTTCAAGTCTTCAAGAAAACCTTCTATTTTGGGCTAGACACCTGCTGTAACTTTTGCTCAGTATGACCAGCACAATAGGAATTGGAAAAATTCCTTTTAAGGGTATCTAATTAGCTTATCAAGCTAACTATTCCAAGTGGAATACCTTAAAAAGATTAACTATGCTCAGAGAAATTAATTTAGCAAGTAAACCTTTACCCCGGATATTTTAGGATTGTTGCAGACTTTGACCAATGATCACTTCGTCAAACTTTTCTCTGAACTGGCTGAATAGAAATCCTTCAAAGTTTGATAGCATGTAGACAACGTTGAGATGGTTCCAACAAGCTATAGATCTTTGAATTTGGTGGAGACATGAGTGAGATATGATCTCCACAAGTCGACAGACTTTCAGATGCTATGACAGAGAACTCAGAAATGAACAATATAGATATATGTATTAATGAACACTATTGTACAATGCCATAGGCATGAAGATCATTTCCTAATGGTGTATACAGTGTGGGCTAGAGTGTAGGCCTCACACACACACTCAGAGATGGGACTGAGGAGCTCAGAAAGTGACTCACACCTCATGACTTTTTGAGTTGATCTTTTTATAGAGGTTGAGTTCAAAGTTTGAATTTGAATTCAAACTTTGGCTCTCTATAATCATGCTCCTACATCCTAGGAGATATTCTCTCTAATTGATTGATGCATTACAACTAATAAAATCCACGACTCCCTTGGGTAGGTGGTTACAAAGATTCCAAGTCAAATATGACTTTTACAAAGAGTAAATGGGTAATTATCTTCTAGCATTGGTTCTCATGCTTCTCCATATGTGTATGGTCTTTGAGCCAAATGTGTAGGCTTGTGAATTGCACCAACATTTAGGGGCTGGATCTCCACTTGAAATCTTCTATCAAAAGAGACTACTAATACTTCCTAGACACCAATCCTCTATAGTCAAGCTCCTTGGCTAGAAGTTATCCTCCTGTCCTATGTGGCTCCCTATGGCAACTCCTTTTGTTCCTTTGAGATGCTTGGTCCACACGTGTGTGCTAGTTGATGTGTCTTCCTTCTCTTCTTTCTTATTATTAAAAGGAAGCCCCAAGTCCCTCGTTCCTTGGGTTATAAATTCACCCACTCCAATCCTTGATAGGAACCTTCGCTAACTATCTCATCATATAGAGCATCTAGACCTTGGGATCCCTAGATTTCCCATCCATGGTGAAGGGGGGAGGTGAGAGGTGATATGAAGTCGTATAAGCAATTAAGAGTAAACATTATGCGGTATGAAAGATAATGTGTGGAATCGAGAGTGTGTGCGTAGTGAGTGAAGTACACGGAGGGTGAAGTGGACCGCACCTCAGAGTGAAGTGAGATACATCCAAAAGTAAAGTGAGATACACATGAGAGTGAAGTGAAATAGAGGCCACATTCCTTAATTTCATGAGCAAAGGAATGCCACTTCTTTCACAGGTTGAACCTTTGTTGACCAAGACCAACGTTTTGATGCCGATGAACTTTTTTACACAGTGCAAAAATTAAGTAACAACAGAGTGCCAAACCCTCACGGACTTTCAAGAGTCCATCATTTGTTACTTCAACAATAAACAACGTGAGATCACTGTTTGTGATTGGAACAATAAAAGAGTTGGTTAAAATGAAGGTCAATTGGATTTTTCCAATAAGTGAATGAACCGACACCTCTTTCAGACTTGGAAGACTCAAATGTGGTGATATTGCGAATAGATTTTGCAAAAGCATTCAACAAGGTGTATGGGTCATCTGGGCTTTGATATCATTAGTACATAGCAAACAAATTGGGTTTTGGAAAGAACGAATACCTAAAGTCGCATATTGGAAATCACGGATTGGCCTCTAGATACAAAGCATATTGCAACCATACATTATATACTATATGACATTAATAAATTTGCAGCCTTGCAATTTAAGCTCCGAAATCGTTTCTTTGGCAAAAGCAAACATCATGTCCGTGCACATTGGGTCGATTGGCTGAGTTCCTCGCCTCTTGAGGCAGGGGCAATGGTTCAACCCTCCTCACTAACAAGACATGTATCTGTCGACCCAGTTATAGCCTTCGAGCAGTCAAACTAGTTGTGAAGCCTTCGGGTTGTCGTAATCTCTCGTCTAACCCCTGTTCTATGGAATAAGGGGGGTCATGTGGGTACTATGTCCTTTTCCTTGTATAGTTGTTCTTTCAAAGTTAAATAAAACCCAGGGGAGTAGGCTTTGGCCGAACCTCCATTTAAAAAAAAAATGCAAACATCACATTCCATTAATATTGCATAGAAAGTTGTTACTCAAATGAAAAAGAATAGGGGTTATCCATGTCCCGTAGGTAGGTTGGTTTGGCACTAGTCTCTTGAGGCGGAGGTGTGTTGAACCCATGGGCTAGACATGCAATGGCTTAGGCCAGTTTAAACAAGTTGTAACATGGTCTAACCCATGCTTTGTGGGATACGGAGAGCCCCATGGATACTATGCCCATTTACCTCGAGTTGTTCTTTCAAAGTTAAAGCTTGAGAGTAGGCTCTTGCCGAACTTCCATTAAGCTCCTGAACCTAAATTCTTCGCTCATGTTCTCATCAAAATGCAATCTAGAAAAAAAAAATCATGGGAGCACTCCATTGGAATGGGAGGGAAGTAAACAAAGAGAATTCGTTTCTACACCGAACTCATTTATGGTCTAAGGATCACCTCCATGCAAGCTCTGCCCAGATCTTACTGATCACTACTCAAAGGACTGTCCAAGATTATGGCTGAGTACTAGCAACGGAGGACTATGTGGGCAACAACTAGGGAATTCATCCTACCACGTGAATGTAATATCAATAAAAAACTATCACGTTCCAAAATAGAGAGATATCATGAATGTGGATGCTTTGGGTAATCTTAATCTAGATGGTGGGCCAATTTTAGAAATCGGACCAATTTCACAAATTGAACCCAATTCTTGAATTAGAACAATTAAGGTTGCTAAGCTACTGATGATTATAGAGGTGTTCTAATATCACTCTAGCTTAGTTCTAGTTGAGTCGTGGGAATTTTCCGCAGTCTTGTTAGTGAACAAGCTTTTGTCACGAAATCAACAAGTGGTATCAGAGCAGAAAGATTCTGAAGAGCAGAAAAGGTTTCTCAGAAGTAGAAACGGAAGTAAAGATACAAGAGAATTCGAAGAACTTTCACAAGAAAAGTGAAAGCTGAAGTGATCAACAACAAACGGCGTCAAGAAACGTTCCGAAGTAATTCTCAAGGGTAAAGGTTTGTAAAAGGTAAAACCTTTTAACATTACACTCACCGGAAGTAACAGAATCAAGAAGATTATGGCAGATCATATCTCTTCTGACAAATTGGACAGAGATAATTATCCCGCATGGGTAATGCGCATGGAAGCCTTACTTATGAGTAAGGACTTAATGATATATGTGACAGGAGAAGAAAAGAAGCAGACTTTCGAAGACGACAGTCAACCGAAGAAAGAAGAGTTAGAAGCCTTGAAGTTGTGGCAGAAGAAAGATGCAACGGCAAGAGCTTATACCTACAATACAATTACAGATCATCTACTACCGCACATTAGAGGTCTGGAGAAAGCGGAAGATATATGGAGTGCTTTGGAAGATTATTCCAAAATACGACAAAAGCTAGAAAGGCTAGCTTATGGTCAGAGTTTACAACGTTCAAGAAAAAACAAAGTCAAAGCATTAGTGATTATGTCACTAAGATGAAAGACTTGGCGGACAATCTTGGATCGATTAATGAAGATATCAAATACCACAGGTTAATAGCGCAAGTGCTTGCAGGTTTGAGAGGAGATGAAAGGTGGAAACCTTTCGTACTCTCAACTGAACTGTCTTTAAATCATTTTGTACCTGATTTAAATTAGTTGCTTGGACTAATGTTAACATTTGAGCAAGATTTGAAGATAGATGGAGAAAAAGGACATAGTTCGGCTATGTATGCAAAGAATAAGAAGAAAGGTGATAAAGGTAAAGAAAAAGATGAAGAAGAAGTGACTGGTCAAGCAAATTATGCAAGAGGAAGAGGTAACGTCAGAAAAAGAGGTAAAGGAAGAGGTAATCATAACAACAAGAAGACTTGTTGGATATGTGGATTAAGCAATCATTTGGCTCATGATTGCTGGCATAATTCTCAAGAATCAAGTCAGAATCAGAACAATAACAGTAGAGGGAGAAGCGGAAGATATCAAAGAGGTAGACAAAGCCAAAGAGGCAGATATGGTAGAGGTGGAGCAAGAAGTTGGGGATAGAATCAATCTCACAACACTACCTACTACAACTATGCGAATGATACGCAGAATGATGATCATACGACGTTGATGATGAACTCGATAAGTGTGTCAGAAAATGAAGACCTCAAGGTATTCTATATTGACTCTGGTTGTTCAAATCATTTGTCAGGAAATATAGAATTGTTATCAGAACTTGAAGGAGGTATTTCAAATCATACAGTACAGACAGGTGATAACACAAAACATAATGTAAGGTCAATTGGAAAGGTAAAGTGTAAGAATGGAGCTGACCTACTAATGAATGTTTTGTATGTTCCAACAATCCCAAAAAATTTGATCAGCGTGGGTCAGATAGTAGAAAAAGGTTTTCAAGTCAGGTTTACAAATGAAGGAGTATTTGTTGAAGATCCTGAGAATGGATACAATCAGATTGTCCATGGTAAAAAGGAAGGTAGACTTTTTACTCTGAAAGTACAAGGGAATGTTGGTCAAGCCTTGATCACACATGGTGATGAGGTATTCACAAAGCTAGACCTCTGGCATAAGAGGTTAGGACATTTTAATGAAACAAGAATCAAAACTATGGTGGAGAAACAATCCGTGAGAGGATTACCAAATATGAAGAATCAACATATGATTCACAAGTGCGAAGCCTGTCAGATGGGAAAAGCCCACAGGTTACCATTTCAGAAGAAAGGGTACAAACACGATGGTGTGTTAGAGCTCATACATACAGATATATGGGGACTAACAAAAGAAGGATCTATCAGCGGATCAAGGTATTATGTTCTTTTTATTGATGATGCAACAAGATGGATAACTCTTTATGTTTTGAAAGAGAATTCAGAAATATTTGAAGCTTTCAGGCATTTTCATGCATATGCTGAAAGACTTATAGGACAGAAACTCAAAAGACTAAGGTTTGATGGAGGAGGAGAATATGTTTCTCGAGAGTTCAATGATTATCTGTGGAATGCAGGTATCAAAAGAGAAATAACTTGTAGGTATACACCGCAACAAAATGGAGTAGCAGAAAGAAAAAACCAAACTCTAGTTGAGTTTGCAAGAGCAATGCTAAAGGAGAAGAATTGTCCAAATTATCTTTGGGCTGAGGCTGTAAATATAGCAACATATCTGGTAAATAGATTACCATGTACAACTTTAAATGGGATGACCCCTTATGAAGCTTGGTGGGGCAAGAAACCAAAACTTGATCATTGTAAAGTGTTTGGATCAGTTGCCTATGCTTATGTGCATCACATCTGAGACATAAGCTTGAACCAAAAGCTGAAAAATACGTGTTCATCGGATATGATGAAAAACAGATGGGTTATAGGTTATGGAGTCCTCTAACCAAACAGTTTACTGTTTCCAGAGATGTGACATTTGATGAAGGAAAGAGCTGGTATACAGATAAAGAGCATAGTGTTGAAACACTTGAAGAAGAGATAAGAAGAAAAGAAAAAGGAAAATCACATATGCAGGTGAATGAAGATGAAGATCATATGCAGGCAAGTACGTCTAGGATTGGATCAGGTATGAGAAACGAAGATGAACCAAGATGTGATGAAGATGTGTATTCAGATACACATGAAGAATATGAGCTAAGAAGGTCAAACAGAGTAAGGAAACAACCAACAAGGTATTCCTATAACACTTCTTATTTGACTCAGAAAAACTATGCTTACTTAGTAAAGGAAGATGAAGAACCTCATAATTAGAGTGAAGCAAAAGGTAAGAAACAATGGGAAGAAGCAATGAAGGAGGAGTTCAATGCGCTGGAAGAGAACAAGACTTGGGAACTTGTTCCAAAACCGAATGGTAAGAAAGTGATTGGAAATAAATGGGTTTACAAAGTTAAGAAACTTGCAGATGGAAGGATAGCCAGATACAAAGCTAGACTGGTGGTCAAAGGCTATGCTCAGACACATGGCATAGATTATGATGAGGCGTTTAGTCCGGTGGCAAAGATGTCAACCATAAGGACATTGATTGCTATAGCAGCATCAAAAGGATGGAAGCTAAGTCAGCTGGATATAAAGAATGCATTTTTAAATGGATATATATTAGATGAAGTTTACATGGAATAGCCTGAAGGGTTTGTAAGTTCCAGTTACCCAGATCATGTTTGCAGATTAAGAAGAGCTCTCTATGGATTGAAGCAAACTCCAAGAGCTTGGAATTACAGACTTGTGAAGTATCTCAATGACCTTGGATACCAAAGCTCGAAGGCAGATGCAAGTCTACTCGTTAAGAGAACAGATGAAGGTATGATCTACATTTGTATTTATGTAGATGACATAATAATCACAGGAACCTCAGACGAAGGAATCAAAGAGGTAAAGAGACTGCTTGAAAAGGAGTTCAAGATCAATGATCTAGGAAAATTATCATATTTTCTTGGAATGGAAGTTACATATACACATCATGGTGTATATGTTTCACAAGAAAGGTATCTCCTAAACTTACTGAAGGAGTTTAACATGGAGAATTGCAGAGAAGCTTCAACACTACTTGAAGTAAATCATAAACTCAACAAATATGGTGGTGCAGAGTTTAAAGATATGAGGAAGTATTAGTCGTTAGTGGGAAGCTTGATTTATGCTACACTAACAAGACCGGATCTTAGTTATGCAATGGGAGTTCTCTCACAGTTCATGCATTGTCCGAAGGATCAACATTGGGTTGCAGGACAAAGAGTTCTTAGATATATCAAAAGAACTATAAAGGAAGGATTATATTATCCTTATACATCAGATATAAAGCTGAGAGCATACAGTGACTCAGACTAGGCAGGAAGTCAAGATGACAGAAGGTCAACACATGGGTATATGATATACCTAGGAGATAAGCTTGTAAGCTGGTGTTCAAAGAAGCAACACACAGTGGCTTTATCGGCAACTGAAGCAGAATATAAAGGACTTGTGGAAGCAGTGAAAGAAGTGATATGGATGCAGACCTTGTTCAAAAGCATGGGTATTGATCAAGGTATAGCTATCATACATGGAGATAATATGAGCTCGTTGTATCTTGCAGCAAATCCAGTATTTCATGCAAGAACAAAACACATAGAGATTCAATATCATTTCTTGAGGGAAAAGGTAATGGATAAGGAGATTAAATTAGTATTCACTCCTACAAAAGATCAGATTGCAGATATTCTGACAAAGAGCTTGGATGGAGTAAAGACAAGCAGATTCAAAGAAATGGCAGGTATAAAAGAAAAGAAGAATATATGAAAGATCAGAGAATGCAAATTAGTGATTGAGGGGGAGTTGTTGAAGAATCAATCACAAATTTTACATACAGATGAAGAAAGACAAAGAGAAGCAGAAACAAAGTCATTCAAAAAATCAAGCCTTAGTGAAGGGACAAATTCACGCCTTTAATATAAGGTGTAGAAACTTCCAGAATTACGAGTTTGAATCTCGGATCAAAATTTATATAAGAGAGAGCATAGAACCGGAATATGAGGTGAGAATAGATGAGAAGAGAAAAGGTGAGAAGAGCGCATATAGAGAAAGAAGAAGACGCCAGAGATCGCGTATGTAAAGATGAATAATAGAACCCGAATTGTCGGGTATTCATCTGAGAGAGATAGTAAGGAATAACTACTCAGAGTAGGAGAGTTTTCCATAGCTATGAGCAAAGTGAGGCCAAGCTATTTTGTACACATCTTCTCTAATAGAAAACACATGTTCATGTGGAAGATTGAGCGCATTCTTCATATGTGAAGAAATCTGAGTAATTTCATTTTACTCTGAAAGTTAGTTAACAGTTACAGTTTTTCTTAGTAAACATTTTCCGGTACTTCTGAGAGTTAGATCTCATAACACAGTGTAAAGTTTTTCATGAGTGATAGCTCATCTTGAAGCTAGGAGTCTCAACTATAAGTTGATCAAAAGAGTTTTGTGAAACGGGACATGTACACAGTACAAACTCTGACCGTAAAAAGGCATCCTGAACTAGTGAAGTTTTTTCTTAAACTTCAGAAAAAATTCAATTACTGAAGGAAGCTCAGGTATTACTTCCTTACTTCATCAACAATCATTTGAAGTAATCACAAACAGAATTGCAATTGATTCCGGTAAGATTACGGTGACAGTCCGGTAACAGTCCGGTGGAATTCCGGTGAAGTTCCAATGAACTTACAGTAAGTTCAAAACATGTTTTTGGCACAGTTAAGTAGTGAAAAGATTATGTAACTGTAAGCAAACGTAGTAGTGTAAAGTCTGAAGTAAATAAGTTCATAATTGAAGCTTGAAGGAAACGCAAAGCTTTCTGTAAAGTGAATTTTCAGTTTTCACTAAATACAGTTATAAAGTTTTCAGTTTCAGAAGGTTGCTAAGCTATTGATGATTATAGAGGTGTTCTAATATCACTCTAGCTTAGTTCTAGTTGAGTCGTGGCAATTTTCCACAGTCTTGTTAGTGAACAAGCTTTTGTCACGAAATCAACGGAGATGTGGATGGTCATTCTCTTTGCAGCTTTATGGATGGATTTAGCATGTACAATCAAGTACCAATTAATCCTGCAGATCAGTCAAAGACTTCCTTTTACACCAATGGGGTACATGTGTGTATACAAAAATGTTCTTTGGACTAAAGAATGCTCCTGCATCATTCAACAGACTAATCTACATCATTTTTAGACCACTACTTCTAGAATTCTTAAGAATTTTTATGGATGATTTTTCTACCTTTTAAGGTGCAGGTTGCTCTTCTCCTACTGAAAATTTTGAGAACACCTCTCTTAGTTGGAAGAAGTTTTCGAATTGTGTAGAAGTGCACAACTGAAGCTAAACCAAACAAATATCATTTTTTGGTCACTAAAGGAATGCTTTTCAAGCACGTGATCTCTTCCTCATCCTATTAATGCAAAACATGTCCAAAGTTTCTTAGGCCATAGTGGTTACCATAGGAATCTCATTAGAATGTATGCAAATATAGGGAGGCCAACACTAGGGGGTAAATTAGTCCAATTCAAATGGACTGACGAAGAGGAAAAAGTGTTTGAAGTCTTGCAAAGGATGCTTATGAGTGATCTTATTCTTGTTGTTCCAAATTGGGAAGTATGCATGTAGATGTTAGCTTTACTCTACTGATGTAGGGTCAATTCTTGCACAACCCAGCAAAGAGCACAAATTAGATCGTCCAATTCATTATGCGAGTAGGATTCTCACCAAGGCTAGATGAAACTATAGCACAACAAAGAGGGAAGCTTTAGCCATAGTATTTTCTTTGAGAAAGTTTAATAATTAGCTTCTTGGAGCTCATTTTATTATGACCACGGATCATCAAGCAATAAAATATCTGTTAAACAAGCCTAATATTGTAGGACGAATCTGGAGATGGTTATGATCTTTTAGGAATTTAATTTTGAAGTAGTTTAGAGGCTTGGCAAACATCATGTAATGGCTGATCACTTATCCTAAATACAAGCACTAGCTTCTAATGGAAATAACAAAGGAATCGATAATGATTGGTGGGCATCTCTTCAAGGTTGATCTAGATGCAATCCTTAGAAAATGTGTATATCCTAGGGAGGTCCAAGCCATTTTGGAATCTGCACATAATGGACCCTCTTCATGTCATTACCTTGGTCATATCACTGCACACAAGGTACTTCAGAGTGGACTATGGTAGCCCTACCTCTTCAATGATGCATGTCAATTGGTGAAAACTTGGGATGTTTGTCAAAGATGTGGTCCTAAACATTCTAAGCTCAACAACATGCCCTTGTAAATTTCTAAAAGCATGGCAGCCCTTTGAGAGATGGGGGTTGGACATTGTGTGCCCATTCATTGCATCTATTGACTGCACATCTAATATGGTCACATCATTCCTATATGAGCACATATTTTGTAGGTATGGCTGCCTAATTGAGATTATCACTGACCAAGGAACTCACTTTGTCAACAAAACTTTGACCACTATCTTCATGAAGTACAAATTTTTTCATAAGAAATCTTGTGCATACTACCCTAGAGCTAACAGCAAAAATGAAAGCACCAATAAGGTGTTGATTACCTTAAGAAAATGTGTCATCAACAGCCCATCACATGGATCATGGCCTACTTGGGTGTTCTTTGGGCCTACAGAAGTGCATACAAAGCTACTACCGGGCACACACCTTTTCACCTACTTTATGGCATTGAGGCTATAGCTCCCTTGGAATTTCTTCATGGATCTGTGAGAAGAAAAATTGTTCAATGGACTAAGCAAGCAAGAAATTCTAGATTTCATCTAATGGAAGAACTTAGGCCAGGAGAAGGGGAAAATTTGAAGGCTAAGAAACTAAAAAGGAATGATTATCATGACAAACATCTCTAGAAAAGGTCACTAGAAAAAGGATCTTTAGCTCTCCTATATTAACCGAGCTAGCCAACAAGAAGGAGAAAAAGATCTACACCAAATGGATAGGATCTTACAAGGTGTTCCAACTGCTTCCCTAGGGTGCAATTCAACTATCTATACTAGAAGGGGTGCTCCTACCCTTTATAAACGGTTCAAGAGTGAAACCTTTTATATAGTAGTGATTGAGTGATGACACACTGTAAATATTCTTGTACTTACTCTTCCATCTTCATCCTTCTCTTTAGGATGCATATCTTCATCCCTCACCCTAGCCTCATTAATTAGGCTCCAAAATTAGATCCCAAAAATTAGTCTCCTAAATTAGCATAAAGTAGTCTCTCGAAATCAATCTCCCAAATTGGTCCCCCAAATCATGCAAGCATTAGCTCCCCAATTACCCTAGATCCCCCTCCAAAAATCATTCTCCTCCAAAACACATCTTTGTATAAATTAGCCAAGGCGTCCCCCACATATCAAATTCACCTTTGTATAAATTTGCAAAACCATTCCCCGTATTTATCCCTACCTCCTAATTCTTCTCCGTAAGTAATCCCCCCACTGTATGAAAGTTCCCGATTAGTCTCGCTCTCCCAATTCCACGATTTGTCTCACTCTCCCAACTCCTCGATTTTGTCCCACACATCAATCTGAATTCACCCTTCTGAAGGAAGATGTCAATTGACCCTTCCATCAACCAAACCCATCGGAATTCACCTCCTCCAATTAGCACTTTCATCAATCAAGCCCATGGACCTTTCCTTTTTGCCCACCTCATAGGAGAGTTTGTCTCACCTCATCCAATTGGCCCAATCACCAACCTTACGCCCATCGGATTCACCTCTCATATTCGCCCAGCCTCATAGCCAATTCATCTCACCTTCTCCTCATATTAATTCGTCTCTGGATTCAGCTCAAATATTCGCCCACCCTCATAGCTAATTCGTCTGTGGATTCGCCTCCCATATTCGCCCATTATCATAGCTATTTCATCTCACCTTCGGTTCATATTAATTTGTCTCTGGATCCACCTCTCATATTCACCCATCCGTATAGCCAATTCTTCTCATCTTCGGTTCATATTAATTCTTTTTTGGAATAAGACCCTCCCAAATTCACCCCACCAATCGTTCTACCCATAACTCATCTCTTTGAAAAGGCTCCACCCACTTCCAACCCCACCATTTCATCTTGTATCTATCCAAGAGCACTAGATTGTGCCCTCTTACTATACTAGACAAGATTTCAAAAATATACTTATGATTACAAGAACACTCATGTAGGGAAAATAATACAAGAATATGTAAATGATACAAGAAGCCCCACAACCTGAGACTGATAGGTATTGATAACTCGACTAGAGACGATACAGGAGATCCCATAACTCGGGACCACAGGTATGAAGCAAGAAAGCTAGATTATAGTAACTCCCTTCAAGGAGATGAATTTGATACAAGGAGTAACTAGAAAGGACCTTGTACTATGAGATTACAACAAGACACAACAAGATGTTCAAGAAACTAGACTAGACAAGAATAGAACAAGGCACAAGACTAGAATTGGAACTGGAACTTGGAAAGTACTTACTTGGAGATCATGATTCCTTGAGCTCCAAAGGTTGGCATCCACAAGATCAAGTATGAATGTGGCCAACCCCTCCTTATATAGGTTTTCAAGGGCGGTTCATCAATGGCAGTTACGAATTGATGATATCAACAATGTCATCAATTCAAAACATGACCTCTGAATATTAGAATGAAGCAAGAAGAGAGTCGATCTTGGGGTTTTGGCACGTTTTGGATGCAATGGAAGCATGGTTTCTCCAAATGTTGAACCAATCATGAGATATAAAAGTCACATGGAATCTGAGGTTCAAGATGGTTTCCTTTGTCCATGATCTCCCCCTGAAGCGACGAGTTCCACGAGGAGGATTGTGTGATTGTAAGATCTTTTAGGACTTGAATTTTCATAGCTCTTGATCTTTGTAGAGTTCTTGGTATGTGGTACTTGAACCCGACGATGATGAATATCCTTGATGAAATTGGAAAGGGTTTGTATTATATCTAGGTATAGAATCAAGGTTATGATTCTCATGATGTACTATATTAATCTTTTGACTCAGATGATGATCCTTTTGATGTGGGATGGTGATTGTGGAAGTCCTAATTCCAACTTGTTTCTTCTTCTTAGGACATTTGAATACCATGTGATCATGATCTCTACAATAAAAACATAATCCATTATCCTTTCGATGTTTTCTTTCCTTTGATGTCATTCGTCTGACCCTAATATTATCCCATTGCATGGGTTCTGGTTGAGTTTCTTCCAACATGTGTTTTTGTGGAACAGAGGTAAAATTGTATTCTCGATCTCTAATAGAAGTTTTCTTCTCTTGCTTTCTCTCAAACAACCTATTATCACACCCAATTGCTTGATTCATGAATTCATTCAAAGTTTTTACCTTGGGCATGGTTAATATGAGTTCCTTCATATCATTTCATTCTTGAACACATCTTCATCTTGAACTTGGTTGTTATTGAATACTTGATTTTCACACCAAATTGCTTGCTTGATAGCCTCCTCTAAAGTATTTACATGAGGCATAGAGAGTAATTGATCCTTTATTTCATCTTTGATGCCACTTTGAAATTGATTAATTAGATAATCTTCTTGATATGTGGAACCTTGAAATAAATTTCTGAAGTCCGATGCAAATTCCACAATTGAGTGATCACCTTGTTGTAGCCTCCTTTCCAAATCTTGGAGTTTTTTATATACATCATTCAAAGTACATTCGATATTTTTGAGTATGGATATGGAGTCCAACATTCTTGATACGGTCTTAATGTGGATAATCTTGCCAAAATATCATGGGAGCACTTGATTGTGCCCTCTGACTAGACTAGAAAAGATTTTGAAAATATACTTTTGATTACAAGAACACCCACATAGGGGAAATAATACAAGAATACGTAAATCATATAGGAAATCCCACAACTTGGGACTGATAGGTATTTATAACGCGACTAGAGATGATACAAGAGATCCCACAACCTAAGACCGTAGGTATGAAGCAATAAAGCTGGCGTACAATAACTATCATGGATGAAGGAAACCATCTTGAACCTCAGATTCCATGTGACTTCCATATCTCACAATTAATTCAGAATTAGGAAAAACCAATGCTTCCATTGCGTTCGAAACATGCCAAAACCCTAAGATCGATTGTCTACTTGATAAATTCTGAGATCTAGAGGTCCTATTCGGATTGTTGATATCATTGATAACATCTTTAGCTCACAACCGCCCTTGGGAAGCACCCTCAAAATCCTATAATGTGACCTCACTTGGCATGAAGATTATTTCATAAGACAATTTAGATGGGGTTTAAGAGATGATATGGAGGACCTTTTGCTCACGATGCCAGAGGTTAAGACATTGGATGAATACATCAACCAAGCTATTCAATGTGATAATTGTCTCTTTGAAAGGAAACAAGAAAAACAAGTAGAAGGAAGACCTTGCCAATGGAAACCCTTCCAACCCACTCCTAGAGATGAGTCGATGCCCGAACCTATGCAGATAGATGTAACTAGGTTCTAGCCTTTAACACCACAAGAGAAATAGAGGAGGGATAACAAGTTATGCATTTATTGTGGAAACTCTGGCCATATTGAAATTAATTGTCCTAACAAGAGAACAAACTCTAGAGTTGCAGCCACCCTCGTGGAGTAGGGAAACCAGAAAGTCCAACTGTAAAAGAGACCATACAGCCAGACCATGATATAAGAAAGGGTCTCATAATTCCAGCCACACCCGTAGAAACATGTCTTGTCCGTGTCAAGTTTATCATGCCTAAGAAGACCCTTTCCCATATAGCTCTAGTAGATTCAGGATCCTCCTCATGTTTCATTGATAAGGGGTTGGTTAAGAAACATGAAATTCTAGTACTTCAAAAGAACAAACGAGTAGTATCAAGACTTCAAACTTCAAGACCTTGTGCAAAGCTAGACCATCAAAGATTTTGTTCGTTCACCATCTTGACCAAGATTAATCCAGTCACCTTCAAGATCGAGTTACCAAGTACCATGAGAATACATATAGTTTTCCATGTGTCCATGTTGGAACCATATCAAATTTCACCACTGAGGGGGGGAGAGACCTAGTCCTTCACCACCTGTTGAGATTGATGATCATGAAGAATTTGAAGTTGAGCATGTCCTAGATTTGAGAATATCTTGAGGAAGATTGGAGTACCTCGTCTATTGGAAAGGGTATGACATCAACGATCGTACTTGCGAACTTGTAGAAAACCTTCAGAGAGCACCAATCAAGGTTCGAGAATTCCAAAGCAAACCATCTTGAACCTTAGATTCCATGTTACTTCCATATCTCATGATTAGTTTAGAATTAAGAGAAACCAATGCTTTCATTGCATCCAGAACATGCCAAAACCATAATATTGATTGTCTACTTGCTAAATTCTGACATCTAAAGGTCATGTTTGGATTGCTGACATCATTGATGACATCATCAACTCATAACCACCCTTGGGAACTACCCTCAAAATCTTATATAAGGAGGCCTTGGCCACATACATACTCAGTCTTGCCAATACCTGTCTTGGGAACTCAAGGATTTGTGACCGCCAAGTAAGCACTCTCCAAGTTCTAGTTCTAGTTCTAGTTCTTGTCTTGTTCCTTGTTCCAGTCTTGTCTAGTCTAGTTCTTGGACATCCTGTCTTGTCCTCTTGTAATCTCACAATACGAGATCTTGTCGAGTTATTTCCTATATCTATTTCATCTCCCCGAAGGGAGTTCTTGTAATCTTGGTATCTTCTTTCATACTTACGATCCCGGGTTGTGGGATCTCCTGTATCATCTCTAGTGGAGTTATTCATACCTATCAGTCTCGGGTTGTGGGACGTCTTGTATCAATCACATATTTTTGTATTATTTTCCCTACATGGGTGATCTTGTAATGAGAAGTGTATTTTTGAAACCTTGTCTAGTGTTGTCAGAGAGCACAATCTAGTGCTCCCCTGACAATAACTACCTTCAAGGGGATGAACTAGATACAAGGAGTAACTAGAAAGGATCATGTACTATGATATTACAATAGGATGTCAAAGAAACTAGACTAGACAAGATTAGAACAAGGCACAAGACTATAACTGGAATTGCAACATGGAAAGTACTTACTTGGAGATCGTGAATCCTTGAGCTCCCAAGACTGGCATCCACAAGAATGAGTATGAATAAGGTGGATCTCTCCTTATATAGGTTTTCAAGGCGGTTTATCAATGGCGATTACGAATTGATGATGTCATCCATGATGTTATCAATTCAAAACATGACCTCTGGATATCAAAATCAAGCAAGAAGACAATTGATCTCGGGGTTTTGGCATGTTCTAGATGCAATGGAAGCATTGGTTTTTCCAAGTTCTAAACCAATCATGAGATATAGAAGTCACATGGAATCTGAGGTTCAAATTGCTTTCCTTTGTCCATGATAATATCTAGATATTCCTCCCATCAAACCAAATTCATCCTATATGGCCAACCAATCCCAACAAAATTTGTCTGATGCGCAAATTCGTTGCAACCATCAACCGGCTGATCCAAATTTGTCCCACCCAAACAAATTTTTCATATCTGCCCAACCAATCCCAACCAAGTTCATCCCCTCTACCCATCCAAATTCATCTCTCACCTCTTGAATTTGTCCCACATTAGTTGCTTCTCTGAATTCATCCCCAAATCATCTCAAAATCAACTCCAAAAATTTGTCCAACCAGCCCCTTCACTATCAAATTCGTCCATCCCACTTCACTATAAAATTCGTCCATCCCATATTCATCAAGCTTAGTCAATTCATCACCTTCTTCCCAATTTGGCTTCGCCTCCTGAATGTGTCTCTTTCTCCTTCCCAAATCCGGTTTGCATCCTGAATTAGTCTCTCTCCAAATCATCTACCCTTGCATCATGAACCCATACTCGATTGATGCCCGATTGCATCCGAAAAGTGAATATACACCATATTGAAACATTCTCACATAGAACTCATCTGACCCTTACTTTTAGTTTGTCTACTACAGACCCACTTTCTTGAATTCTCCATCATCTTGAATTCATCCATCCACACCCAAACCTCAAATTCATCTCTTCCATCCTCGCATCCCCAATTCATACCAACTCCTTTAGATTTGTCCTGCTCAGCACCGACTCCTTCAGATTTGTCCTCCTCGGCACCGACTCCTTTGGATTTGTCCTCCTCAGCACACATACCTTATCTCCTCATCTCAAGGCAACCATCCACACATAGCATACAAAGAATCTCAAATTCGTATCTCCACATGTAATAAGGCATACGTGAATTTGTCTCACCGAGTCATTTACTCCATCATGTATCCCCCTCCACATAACCCACTCAAAATTATCATGCTCACACCTAAGCTCGAGAATTCATCCGCATACTCAACCTTTCATCAATTTAGTCCCTCGTAGCATCCACCTCCACATCACTCACACAAATGGCATCTCCTCCAAAGTGCGCTAAGCAAACCCAATTGCAAGAAGACCCCATCTAAATCTAGGAAGGGTAACAGGTCTGCAATTATTATTGATGAAATCCCAGTTTCAAAAGATCCTCCATCATCAGAGGAACCTTCAAACTTCGAAGATAAAGATGAATGTAATAAGACATGTTTCGAGTTTGTACCCTTGGAGAGAATTTCTTCTAGGGATGTTTCAGAAGGGACTTCATCCTTTTGTGATTCCACATAGGGGAAATTGTTGCACGCATACTCCAATATCCTAGAAAAAGAAAAAAGTGTTGGATTTTGAGGTGTCTAGAAGCATGCGAATAGCACAAGGAAGAAGAAGAAGCTTGGAACAGCACAAGGAAGAAGAAGAAGCACAAGGAATAGCACAAGGAAGAACAACATTAAATATTACCACTAGAATGTAAAAAGATAAGTGACCCATTCAGGTTATAGGCATATATACAAGTCCGGGTAAAAAAAAACCTCCTAAAGAGGGAAAAAAGTGTCCCGGTGGTCCTTGAGTGTTCACACACATCACTACCTAAATATATCAAAAAATCCCCCTAGGAATGATGTGGTGAACGAGGAGCTGCACTCATGTATAAGGAAGTGCCAAGCTATGTGGAATCAATCCATAAAAGGAAGTAAGCCCAAAGCTTTGCAAAAATCTTCAAACTTCTCCCTAGGCAGAGCCTTTGTGAAAAGTTTTGCATGTTCTCCTGTGTGGTCACATATGCCAAACTGATCTCTCCAGCAAAGAACCTCTCCCTGATATAATGATAATTCACCTCAATGTGCTTAGTGCAAGCATGGAACACAGGGTTCCTTGCAACTACCAATGCACTCTGACTGTTAGTGAAGATGGTGGTGGCGAAAGACTGATCAACACCTAAATCAGCTATAAGGCATCTCAACCACGCACACTCAACAGTCACTATGAAAGCTTCCCTATACTAAGCCTCACAACTAGAAGTGGCCATAGTAGGTTGTTTCTTGCTCAACCAAGATATGCATGAGCTACCAAGAATGAAGCAAAAACCACTAGTGTGCACATGAGTGTCATAGCATCCAACCGAGTCAGAGTCAAAAAAAGCATGTAAATCTGGCAATAGTGATCCCACCTTGGGATGAAACAATCCAAGTAGACGGGTACCACTCAAGTAGAGAAAGATGTGTTTAATCGCCTGCCAATGCTTGACACTTGGGCAATGCATAAACTTGCTCACGTGTAAGACAGCAAAGTGAATATCTATCCGAGTAATGCATAAGTAAATCAAGCATCCAACAACTTACTGATAGAGAACATCATCAAATGCATCTCCAGCATCATGAAGACTCAATCATAAACATGTCTCCATAGGAGTGGCAATAGGTTTACAATCCTCAAGGCCAAAACACTGCAATAATGTGTCAATATATTTTGTTTGACACAAAGCTATTATGCCATCAACTTGAATAAACTGAATGCCCAAATAATGATGCAAATGCCCCAAATCAAACATCAACATAGACAACAATGATCAGAAGCACACGTAGTGTGTCATCAACATAGACAACAATGATCAGAAGCACATCATTTGCTCGCTTAACATATAAGGTGCTCTCAGTTGGACTGTTCTCAAAACCATGTGCAATCAAATAGGCATGTATCTTTTCACACCAAGCACATGGTGCTTGCTCCAAACCATATAATGCATTTTTCAACCTGCACACTTGGTTTTCATGACCTTTCTGCACAATGCCACATTTCTGAAAAACGTACACTTCTTCATGCAAGCCACCATTCAAAAATGTAGTTTTAATGTCCAACTTATGTACATTCCAACCATGATGAGCTGCAAGTGCATAGATGCTACACACAGTAGTCATTCGGCATGTAGGAGCAAAAGTCTCATCAAAATCAATGCCTCTTTCTTGAGCATAACCCTTTGCAACAAGCCTAGCCTTATACCTGTCAATTGTCCCATCAGGCTTATGCTTCAGCTTGTATATCCACTTAGTGTCAATGGCCTTCTTGCCATGGGGCAAAGTCACATAAAGACCAGGTACCATTTTTCATGATAGCATCATATTCTGATTGCATATCAGCCATCCAATTTTTTGAATTTTGTGCTTCATCAAACAAAACTGGCTCATTCTCATCACAAAGAATCAATGCAGCCATAGCATAACAACATGATGAAAAAGAAGCACTATGAGAGCCTGAACAAGTACGATATGACAAAGCTGCATCCAATTTGCTATCACGCAAAGCCTATACCAACCATTTTAGCATAATTTTTGCCTCCTCAATATCAGCTCTCTCATCAACAACTATATCATATAAATTTGCATCAAAAAAGGAATGATTTGCATCATCACATGAAACCTGTAAGGATAAGAAATTGTATTATTTGATCCAGCACTAGATTGTCAAACTGTAAAACAAGGGAGCAAAGTGTTATACATGTCATTGGAGCTAATTGATGTCTCCTTAGTACATGAGAGTAATGGCTGAATAGCATCTTCCACAAAAACAACACCAAGGCTAACCAAAATGTGTTTAGTTTGTGGATGATACAGATAATAGCCTTTGCTTTCAGAATTGTACCCAACAAAAATACATTTCACTATTGTATCATCCAATTTCATATGTTGTTGTTCATGCACTAATGCATATGCCAGACAACCAAAAACATGTAGGTGAGCAACAGATGGCTTGCGGCCATGCCAAGCCACTGCAATGCTTTAGTGGGACACATGTTAAGTACTCAATTTTTGGTAGAGAGGATACCATTTCAGATCTCTGCAGGCATAGCAGACTAGAAAAATTCAGATGACCAAAGCGTGCATGCCAAAGCTTTGCATCTGACAAAGCTTGAGAATCATGTACTACACATGTTGAATCATTCACATATTTTTCATAGACTATGAGCTTATATAGCCCACGACATAAAATGCCAGAAGCAATAATGACATCGTCGTTTGACAAATCATGAATTTTACATCTGTCATCAACAAATTTCACAACCAAGGCAATCTTGGCTAAAGCTGAAATTGATAATAGATTCTTCTTGATGCCTGACACAAATAAAGCATCCAAAAATGTAAAAGAGCTACCATCAGCAGTAGTCAAAATGATCTTACAAACTCCCATCACAAGATAAGAGGAGTTGTTAGCACATGTGACAGTATTCCCTATAGGGGCAGACTCGAGTGAAGTGAAGAAACTGCATTGCAAGGTAATATGTTTGGTTGCCCCACTATCAAAGTACCAAACATTTGAGTCTAGTGTAAACATACATTGTTCATGAAAAGATGGGTCATAAGTGCAAACAGTGGTAAATGCCCATTCTTCATTCTACACAAGATTAGTAGACCCTGTTTTGGGTGTAGAGGCCTTTGCAACAACCATTCCAACCTCTTTCTTCCTTGCCTCTTTAGCAACCAATTTTGGGTAACTCTTTATGACATAATCATTTCCTTTACAGTATTTACAAAACAATTTTTGCTTTCCTGTTTTCTTCTCGTCTTTGTCATCCTTCTTTGATTGTGCAGAATCATCAAATTATTGCTTACTAATAGAAGACCTCCATTTACCTTTGCCCTTCTGATTAGCCAAGAAATCTTGATCTGCAACACGCATAATGGACCTCTTCTGCCTAGACTAATCTTCTTGCAATAGAACAAAGACTAAATCCTCAAATGGTAAGGCATTTGGATTTCCTTTCATCATCAAACAAAGAGTAAAAGCAAAACTTTGATATGAATCGGGAAGACCATTCAAAACATTCTACACAAGTGAACTATCAGGCAAGACTTCATTAGTAGAAATCAAGTGTTCCTTCAAATCTTTGATCTTTTTCAAAAAACTATCCATGAAATCTCCTTCATTCATGTGCTCACTCTCCAACTATTTTCGGAGGTAAGCAACACAAGCCTCATTCCTTGCCTAGTATTAAGTGGTAAGTGTATCCCAAGCATCCTTAGCTATTCTGCAAGAGTGAATGTTAGGAATAATGGCATGATAATGTCTGGTATGTTGATTCAGGTGCTTCAAATCACATGACCAGTCATACGGAATGGTTTAGTACTTTGCAAAAATTACCAGTTCTTGGATATGTTGAAACAAGTGATGACACATCACATCCTATTGAGCATACAGGAAACATAGCACTATCTATGGAGGATGGAAAGGTAAAGCATCTTGGTCATGTGCTGCATGTTCCAAATATAACAAAGAATCTGGTTTTTGTTGGACAAATGGTTGACCAGGGATTACAAGTCAGGTTCAATGCTGATGGATTATATGTAGAGAAGAGTACAAGCAGGATGGACGATTGGTTTCCAAAGGAAACAAAGTGGGTAGGATGTTCACCTTAAATGTGAAGATTCCTGAAATGAATGCAGCCATGTTTGCAAAAGGTGCAGGAGTTATTGCAGATATAGAGATGTGGCACAAACGGATTGGACATGCAAACTTGCAAAGGCTGAAATTGATGCAGTCAAAGGAGATTGTCTATGGACTACCAAATTTCAAAGTTGCAGAAATGCAAAAGGTATGTGCAGCATGTCAATTTGGTAAACAGACAAGAGCATCATTTCCACATGACAAGCATGTTAGTGAGAATGTACTAGAAATAGTACATACAGATGTTTGGGATCCAGCAAAGACCACATCTATGGGCGGTTGCGAGTTTTATGTTACTTTCATTGATGACCATACACGCAAAATATGGGTATACTTCATGAAAGAGAAGAGTGAGGTGTTCACTCACTTCCAAAATTTTAAAGCTATGGTGGAAAAGCAGACAGGGAAGTACATTCAGACATTAAGATCTGATGGAGGAGGTGAATACATGTCAAATGCGTTCAATAGTTTTCTAAAAAATCATGGAATTCGGCGTCAGTTTTCATGCAGGTACAAACCACAACAGAATGGCGTTGCTGAATGCAAAAATAGACATATTGCAAAAATAACAAGAGCCTTGATGGCTGAGAAGAATATGCCTCATTGTTATTGGGCAGAAGCTATGCATACTGCTGTATACATCATGAACAGAACTCCGATTGCTGTTGTACATCAAGTTACACCTGAAGAGAAGTTTATAGGTAAAAAGCCAAACTTATCACATATGAAAGTTTTTGGTTGTATTGCATATGTACATGTTCCAGATGAATTGAGGACGAAGCTTGATCCAAAAGCAGAAAAGTGTGTCTTCATTGGATACTCCCTTGAGCAAAAGGGATATAAATGTTATAACCCACTCACACTACAGGTAAAGGTGAGCAGAGATGTGGTATTTGATGAAAGGTCAAGCTTCTATGCAGATGCCAAAGAAGGACTAAATCTTGAACCAAATGACAAAGAAAATGCTGAAAAACCACGTGCAGAATCTCAAGTTTTGAGTGGACCAGATGCATCACCAAGCAATAGTTCCAACTCAAATCCATGGAGTGGAAGATTGCGTGGAAATTTCAGTCCAACAAATTCATCAAATACATCCAAGAAAGGTAAAGAAAAGCTTTCTGCAAATCATAAAACATGTGCAAGTTTTGAAGATGTTGATGGAGATTCAAGCGGTTCAGAAAAGAGTCTTGATGAGGAACTTGGATTGCCCTCTATGAAGACTCCATGAGTAAGAAAGGCACATGTAGATGATACAAGGAGGAGTGATCCAAGACCAAGAAGATCTGGGAGGATGCGTAATTCAGTGCAACGATTGACATATGATAGTTACATGGCTCGCCATTGTGCCTACATGAAAAAGGTAATACAAGATGCTGAACCTTCTTGTTTTGAAGATGCAATTGGTAATGCAGATTGGGAAAAAGCTATGGATGAGGAGATAGCTGCACTTTCTGGAAATAATACATGGAAGTTGGTTCCATTGCCATAAGGAAAGAAACCCATAAGCTGCAAGTGGGTTTACAAGGTAAAGCACAATGCTGATGGTAGCATAAGCAGGTACAAAGCACGATTGGTAGCAAAAGGATATGCATAGACATATGGTATTGATTATGTGAAACATTCATCCCTATAATTAAAATGTCTACTGTCAGAACACTTGTTGCATTAGCTACAGCAAAAGGATGGACTTTGCATCAGATGGATGTGAAGAATGCTTTCTTACATGATGAGTTACAAGAAGAAGTATACATGGACCAGCCACAAGGATATGAAAATTTCAAAGCATCTGAATATGTTTGCAGGTTGCAAAAGGCTTTGTATGGGCTGAAGCAAGCTCCTTGTGCATGGCATGCAAGGATTGCTGATTACTTAACCACCATTAGGTTTTCTATGTGTGATGCAGATCATTCACTATATGCAAGGAAGGGTGATGATGGCATCACAATTGTGGCTATTTATGTTGATGACTTGATTGTAGGTGGTGATAATGAAGAAAGCATTAAAGAGGTAAAGAAACTTCTTATGCAAGAATTTGACATGAAAGATCTTGGTGTGCTGCGCTATTTCTTGGGCATTGAGTTTATACATACAGAAACAAGTATATGGATGTCACAGAGGCAATATGCCTTGAATATGCTACAAAAGTATGGTATGGCTGATTGTAAGCCAATTTCTATGCCACTAGATGAGAATTTGAAGTTCGATACTACATCAGGTGAAGCATTGGAAAATGCTACTATGTACAAGAAAATTGTGGGAAGTCTTATATATCTCACAATTACAAGGCCTAATTTAAGCTATACTGTTGGACTTGAAAGTTAGTTTATGCAGCTTCCCAAGAAGCCACATTTGGATGCTCTGAGGCGCACTCTACGTTATGTGAGTGCTACTTTGGATTATGCATTGTTTTATGAAGCTGTTGTAGATTTGCAGGTTCATGGATACACCGATGCAGATTGGGTTGGTGGTACTCTAGATAGAAGATCTACTAGTGGCTTTCTATTCTCACTTGGAGGTGCATCTATTACATGGAGCAGTAAGAAGCAACCTACTGTTGCTTTATCGAGTACAGAGGCTGAGTATAAAGGTGTTGCAATGGAAGCATGTGAAGCATCATGGCTGAAGATGCTACTTGCAGATTTAGGTATGGAAGTGCAAAAGCCTATTACTGTCTATTGTGATAATCTTAGCAGTATACAGTTAGCACGAAATCTTGTTTTTCATGCTAGAACAAAGAATATCGAGGTACATTATCACTTCATCAGAGAGAAGGTATTAACAGGTGATATTGATCTTGTTTATGTGAGAACAGATGAGCAGATTGCTAATATTTTCACTAAGGCACTTGGAATAGAGAAGCTGAAGAAGTTTCGGAAGATGCTTGGATTAGAGGAGATGGCGTTGAGCTTGAGGGGGAGTGTTGAGATATCAAACTCAACATGTGATGATCCAGGATGACACGTATCACTTTTTCATTTCTCTGACAAAGATCTGGTGCATTTTGGGAAAGCGAGCTTTTTTACAACCAATACAAATCTATACAAGAGAGCTGAGAGCATAAAAACACAACTGGCTTCAATGAGTAATGTTAGTAAACCTAAATTCATAATATCTCAGGTTAGGAGAAAGATGAGCAACAGAAAGCATCCACCATGAGTATAAACATTGACAAATAATTTACCATCAAATATGACAGCCTTGAAATATATGATTAGAACTAGCGCATTCCCAGGATCAAAAGGGAATGCGAAATTCTTTAGAGCAACGATAATAACGTTCTCCAATTCACCATATGAAGCCAGCTAGTACCAATCGGTCAGAGGCACAGTAAAGAAATGGACACATGTCAGAAGATCACGTTATGAGCACTCACACAAAAAGAAAGAATATTTCTGTTTGAAGTGGCAAAGCTACAGTAAAATAATTTGATTCAGAATATTATTTTGAAGCCATTGATACTCACCCAGAACCTATTGATTCTAGACACAAGAGTGACAACCTTCAGTTGAAAACACACCTCACACCTGACCTTGTCTATATCAGTTATCCTTATTATTATACATGCTGGATTGCATAAAGCATCTTTGTCATGTGCAGCAAAAAGAAAAAATATGGGCTATCAATGTAACATGATGTGCTTTTTACAGCTTGAATGCTTTTCAATAGATCAATGGATCCATTAACCTCCAAAGCCCATCTATTATGTACATCAAGGCTTTCTATAAGAGCTATCAGCCTCCCAAATCACTCCTGGGATTCACTAGTACAAGTACATTGACAGACAATATCAAGCCCTATTCTGCCTGCAGCATGGCTAAATGCTCTAAGAGACGAGAAGCTTTTCTCTTAGCCCTTTCTGTTCCAGACTGAACGAGGTCAACAAGATGTTTCTTAATTCCAAGCCTCCCTGCGGTTGTCAAATGCTGCGGATTGTCAAAAACCAGGGCAAGTAGTATGGCAGCTGCATTTTCCTTGGTGCGCGGAGACCCATCATGGAATATACTCATTAATGCAGGAACTAGGGAAATCCTGCTAATGGCCCTCCGTCCCTCTTCATGCGTGGAAAGTAAGGCCAGAATTGATACAGCCTCATCTCTCATGCCAGCCTGAGAATTTGACATTAAAGCTATGATTGGCTTCACCACACCAGCTCTGACAGCCCTTGGTTTGTTACCTTGATAAATCAATAGATTAAATAAAGCAGAAGCAGCATCTTTTTTTCCTTGTGGACTACCATGCTTTAGTAAGTCCACCAAGGGAGGAATGGCTCCCAATGCTCCGATGGTCAATTTGTGTTCATTTACTGTAGACAGGCTAAAGAGAGTTGCAGCTGCATTTTCCCGAGCTTTCATGCTTCCATATTTCAATGCTGTTACAATATGTGGAATAGCACCAGCCTGAACTACGAGCCCCTTGATATGATCATGGATTGACACATTAAGAAGTGCAGTGATAGCATTCTCCAGGACCTCAACATCATGAGTTGTCAACAAAGCAACCAAATGAGGAATAGCCCCTGCTTCTGCAATGCGTATTCTGTTTTCTGCACTGTTTTTGGCCAATAGCCTAAGTTCTGCAGTTGCAGCTCTCTGATCTTGAATTTGCCTACTGCTCAGTTTTGCAATGAGTTCATCTATGGTACTGTCACCTGAGCATGAGTTTGATGAATTGTGTGCTGCTCCAGAGATAGAATCTACAGCAGAGATTTCCAACCCATTTGCTTCACGCCACTGGTTTATAAGACTACGTAATACAAAGTTAGGTGTCAGAGTAGTGTGTGCAAGAACTTGGGAGGTCTTTGGACAGGTTCGGTTCTCTTCCAACCATTTTTGAATGTTAGCTCTTTCATAAGTCTAGAATTACATAAGAGCCCAATAAAAAAAAAGGGAAAAAAAAAAGAGACAGTGCTATTCAATAGTCTTATACTGAGTACTGAGAAAATATCAAAAGATTCATCTGCAAACCTGTCCTGTGGCAATGATTACAGGATCGTTCATAATCTCCAATGATATGGGACAGAGATAATCATCTGGTATCATAGTTGCACATATGCTTTCAGTATCAGATGGCGATAAAGGCTCTTCATGCAAAGCAGTTACTCTTTCTGTAGAGCCTACTAATAAAGCTTTCTTCATTTGTTTCATCAAATCAAGCATCTGCTCCAGACTTCCATCAACTTCTGGATTATGCTTTTCCATCAAATTTTGCAGTGCATGAACCTCAGCTTCTAATTCTGCTAGAGTTTTGAGTTGCAGTTCATTCGCCAGCCTCCTGAGAAGTGTTAAATCAAAATCTGATCCTTTTCCTTGAGATATTGCCAACATAAGATCTCCATATAACTGTATATCCTGTGAATCTACCTGTTCTTTGGCTCTCTTGAACTGACCATGAACTAGATCCACCTGTATATGATTACAGAATGCATAAGTCATGAATCAAGCTAGAAGCAAACACTGTTTGCTTCTTCTCTTCAAGCATTCAGCAAGTGTGACCCTGAGCTTCATATTTGATATGCAAAACCCTAGAAGTGAGAAAAACCCAGCTGAGAGAAGAATGGATACCTGCTCTCGCACATCTTCAGAAACATCAAGAAGACTCCATGGTATTTCTTCGAGAGCTTTTTCCATTTCATTATTTACTTGATTGAATCCTTTCAATATAAAATCGTGTTGCAAAACCTTGAGACAATAATTTCTTATTAATCCATACAGAACTACTGTAAAAGAAAAATACACAGACAACAAAACATAAGAGCTTCATAAATTTGACTAGTTCACATTTTCCATCTGACTCGATAGTTTTCCAAGTAAACTGATAATTTTCTAAATTCTAAGTAATACAAATTTTTTCCACCTAATTTAGTAACATCAGACTTTCAACAGATGCAAATAACTCTCAAATTTGTAAACTAATGATAATGCCGTGAAAATTAAACCACGCAAGTGTTGTTCCTTGCTGGTATTTAGAGCCATATTGCCACTGATGCTTCTGCAAAATTTTCTTCAATTTATTATTATTATTTTAAGTGCACCTACATTTGATTGGGGGAACATACCTCCAATCTCCATGTGACTGACATCAACTAGAGAGGCCAGCCACACTTTCTTCATATAATAGTTCATCACCTCAAAAAACAGGAAGACCTGCACTGCTTCGAATCAGGCACGTATTATTAAGCTGCTCATCACCTTGTTGGGAGATCAATCTCTCACCCCAGCCATATTTACATATCTAATCAACTACACAAGCAGACTACCGCATGTTGCCCACTTCTGGCTCTGTTTCATGAGCTTTGAGCCTCAGGATTATGGATCCAAAGGCACAATCACTAGATATGCTCGACATCTGAATGCTAACCGAATGGAAACACTCCTCGTAAAATGAGGCTACTTCTCACTCGAAGAAATTATGGCTGATTACATGTTGACTTAGTCTAATAACTAATGATGCGATATATCTTTGGCTTCTTTCCCAACTGCGTACAAATATGACTAGGATCTGACAGCATGGCAGACTCTTGCAAAATCTCAGTCAGAAAGAACACTATCCGCTACCAACCTACAGGTAAGAGCGTCTGCTATTTCTTCTTCAAGAACTGAAGGATTGGGAGAGTATTTACACTTTGATTTAAAAGAACCAATGATAAAAATACGTTCGACTTTACATATTTCCACATTTTAAGCACGTCATCTGAATGAATACATCTTGATGTGATGTTCACGCAAAGATCCTACTTCCGCAACATATCGATAAGATCTGCATATCGAGGCAAACAGCGAGACATTGAATCGATATGCATAACATGCCTTTTGACACAACTTCGAGTGGGCATCACACACTATTGCATTATCGATTAAAAAGAATAGACATTGGGGCCAACCAGGTAAATCTTGCTGCCAAGGATCGAGGACTCGAGAAGCGTTTTCGCAGAATGCAAAATGGTTTCTAGTTTCTTGAATGTGTTTATGACCGTGTCAGAAATTTGAGGTGGCGATTCCTTTAGCTCCTCGAAAAATGACTGTAGAAGCTTAATTCTCCGAACCAGATTGAGACATTGTCTCCTGTGAACATGATGAAAATCTTTCAGTCTAATCACGTCGTTGACGATTCCGAGGAGAGAAGGTAGAAGGACATCGATACAGTTCCCCTCCTGCTCCACTTCTCCCATAGCTGAAAACGAGTCGAACCTGCAAAAATGCAGTGAAAGAAAAAAACACAGAAATAATTGTAGGGGAGAGGATCGGAAAATTCGAGATCGTCTTGGAAAGACTGCGAAAAATGGATAGCGGGAAGAGTTAGTGCTTACCAACACAGAACGTGGCTTCACGCTAAAAGCGAGATCCGTTTTGCAGCACGTTACCGCAGAATACCATGTGGAAACGCCGCCCTCAGATACCTCAATCCGGCTTCGACTCACAAGAGGTTGAGAGAGATCGGGAGATAGAGTGCGGGTTTAGTGCGAGCTAATGTGATTTCGACAAGACATATTCCAAATTTACTTGTTGAAGCAATCATCATCGATACACTCAGTCATGGCCCATCCTCGTTTTCCATTACGGGGAACTTGAGGGGATGTTGGTTTGAGAGTTTTATTTGTTATCTTAAGAGGGATCCACGCGTTGTCTTGAAGGTGCCCACTGCCGAGAGGGAATCGATGTACCAATTTGTTAACTAAGTAGCACGCATGAAAGTGGTTAGATCATGCTTTGCTGACGATTGAGATCATAGGTGCCAACCTCAAGCAGAGGAGGTCCTTTCCTAGAGGAGGTCCTTTCCTAGTAGTACACAAGCACTTGTAGAGAGGTTTGGGAAGCATTCTCGTTGTCGAACATGTAGTATTTGATCGAAAAGCTAAAACTCACAGGTTGACCTCGAATTCAAAGAAAATGGCCCGATACATATGCTTCTTAGTGTGTCATCACCATGAAAGTATGAGATAGTGCCTCTATGTATGACACATAGAGAAGTCTCAATGCATATGCTTCTTAATGTGTCATCACCATGAAAGTATGAGATACTCCCTCCATGTCTCACACATGGAGAAGTTCAAGATCGTGCTTAGAGGAGCCCCCTTTGTTTTGGCCATCACCCCCTAGGTGCTTACCCATGGAGAAAAACGCTTCACTCCCTACTTGAAATTTTGTGTGCTCCAAGTTCCTCCATACTAATTTAGTTGAGCATAAAAACTTCTTTTTGGGCATAGAGTTCAAGAATCCAAGATGTGGCATCCTCGAGCACGGAAATGTGAGTTTGTACGTGTGTGTTAGAATTCAAAGGTTAAGCAAGCTAGTGAAATGTTGGTTTTTTTCTCGACTCTTGCTTTGTCCTTGTTTCTCATCCCATCATTTGCTTTGTCCTTGTTTCTCATCAGAGAATGTGATAATCAGACATAAGATTTGGATTTAATACTAGTTTGATGTGATTTTCTATTCAAATATATGTTGTTTCAATGAACAGAAACATTGAAAGAGGTCCACTGTTTTTGTTTAGACACATGATGTGTCTTTTTTCTTTGGAAATGACACCTGCTTAGGTTCACTATGTAGAAACATACGAATCGAGAACAAGGGGGGATGTATTTGGCAATGAGTATGCCTTTGATGACGAGACAAACTCTCAAGGAAAGTTCTCGAAAAACACACTCAAACAAGATAGGCACTAGCAGGTCCCTAACCCTTGAAATCAAGATTCCTTCAATTAGAGTCTCCTTTACTCCAACCTATCAATCATAGCCAAGGATGTGTAAAGCCTCCTCTTCCCTCTTCACAGCAGGTGAGGCCAAAGCCAATTACTCGTAAGCATAAGTTTGTTGGAGTATATCCTAGCTAGGAGCCTAAGGGGTGCTTATATGAACCCTTGGAGAGGTACACTAGGTTTTTCTCATGCCAGAGCAGTGATGGGTACTACA